>JAVCKT010011837.1:0-20855 GCA_032273925.1 Rhynchotus rufescens | reverse complement strand
CCATTTCCTCTAGTCCTATCGCTGGCCACCACTGAAAAGAGGCCGGCCCCCTCCTCCTCACTGCCTCCCTTGAGATAGAATCATGGAATGCCCAAGGTTGGAAGGGACCTCAGAGGTCATCGAAGTCCCTCGATCGAGTTATCAGGTAGAAAAGTTATCAGGTAGAAAATCGAGTTATCAGGTAGAAAATACTTTCCTCAAGGCTATTGCTTCAAACGTTTCAAGCTTTCTTCCGTGGGTATTTGTCACTGCCCTGCTGCTCAAAATTTAAGCTGTGATGGAGCAGAGAGCACACGTGCCTGCTGCCTAAGTGAGGAGCAACATTTACAGCCTGCGCCGCAACTCGTGGTATTTAGAATTAATTTTTCCCTATACCCAAGCATGTAGTCTTGGAATTTATAATGGATTCCATGCACACAAAAACTTACTATTCAGCTAAGTCATTACGGAAACATATAGATCTAATTGGTTTCTGTAGCATTTTCCTGCTTCTAAATTACTACTACAATTACATATTTGAAACCTCTAGGCTTTTTGTTTTATTTTATCTATTGTTGAGGAGAACATGATGGTACCAGAGGAAGGAATCCCCTGTCAAAACTGGAGTACTGACAAAAGTGCACGGACACTAGGGATGCAGCTGGGAATCTGAGAGCCATTTGACCTAGGCTGGAAGGGTTACCATAACTGCATGGTCTCTCATAGCCACAAAAAAAAATCCCCCAAATTGCAATAGGGGGGAAAATCCTGGCCCTGCACTGGAGCTGTCCTGACAGCCTAGCAGCCAGCTCTGCCCGCTCACCCTCCAAGTCTGGAGCACAGTCATCCTTGGAGCCACCATTCCCTGCTCCTCCTTCTGTCCGTGCTCATGCTGCAATCAGGGATGCTTAAAAGACATCAACCTGCTGGCACAAAGCAGGGCTGTGAAGTTGTGTTTATTGCAATTGCACTTCCCAAGAAAGCCTGAAAGATGGTTTTCCCCATCTCCTTCCTGACAACTTTGGCTGGTGATTGACAAAGATACGTATTTGTCACTAAAATGAAAAGTTAATAGCTGAATGGATTTCCAAACAGGAAAGCGCTTTGAAGGCAGCTTGCAAAATAAGCTGATAATTATGTGCAGAATTAGTCAAATATCAATGGTAAAGGATAAAAAAGCTGTAGTCCATTTAGAAGAAAACGTACCTCTGAAATATTTAATTAAAGCCACCAGGCTGGAATTTTCTGTATATACTGAAAATTAACGTCCCATGGGTTGAAAGTGTGGACTCCAATGGGTAATAATTAATGTCTATGACTTTAAGTCTCATATTCCACTGTCAGAAATCAAATGCTTCAAGGGTTGAACATACAACCACTGTAAAATCTGTGCTCCCATAAGAGAAATTTGCCTTTTTTTTACTTTGAGGATGTGAAACAGGTGCAATCTCAAACTTCATTTCAGTGAAGAGAAAGCAACAGATCATGGAAAAGAGCAATGTTTTGTTTCCATAAAACACAATATGGGCAGTTCTCCCCGCAGATCAGATCAGTGTTCACATAATAGCATTTCCAGAGTGAAAATCTAGCAGGGGAAGAGGACACTGCTTTTACGATTTGTCAGACACTTCAGAAACTTGTCCTGTTTGTCATGCATAAAAATATCCTTAGTCTGCAGCAAAACTGTACACAGAGTGTGAGTGTTTATAAACTAACCCTCTCAAAGTATAAATGTTTACAAACATTACCATACACACAGAGAGAAAGATTTCCTTTAGTGTATTTGCTTCAATTGCTAATCTGGGGAAGAAGAAATAATTAAAAGATGGGCCATTATTAATAAGAGTGGTAAACTATCCCACAACTTCCGTAACACTAAGAAAAATGACACAGTCCTGCAGATTATTCTAGTGGCTCCATTATATACAGCAAAAACTCTTCTTTCATAAGAAAAGGGATGCAAGGAATACAGAAATGAAAGCAAGCCCTGCTGTCTGCAAGCATGCAAAATATTACATTACTTCTGATCTAAGGTAGAATGAAACTATTTTTCCGTGAAATGCGGATTCCTTATGAGGCACTATAGGCAGTTCTGTTGTCATCACTGTTACCAGAGAACACTGACAGCTCAAACATGACTGAAAAAAAAATGTAATAAACCATTTTCAGCAGTTCTAAGCTCTTAGCTTCTCCTTCTCTCTGTCTTTCACAGAAGAACAAAAAGGGAGGAAAACACCTGGTCTGAAGTCCCTTTAGCAACCTGACAGCAGATATTCCTCTCCTGCAGGTGGACTACTCACTCCCTTAGAGCAGTCAGATGCCCAAGCTAATGGAAAGGCAGAATCCCTGCCTGGGACTTCCCTAAGGTCTGACACCCTTACACACAGAATTAGCCAAATATCAAGGGTAAAGGATAAAAAGCCATAGTCCATTTAAAAGAAAATGTAATTCTGAAATATTTAATTAAAGCAGGTGGGGAAATATTAAAGTGGCTGGGAAGGGGCAAAGAACTCGTTAATGCACATCTTTCTTCCTCAGATAATGAACTGCAAGACAAAGAATTAAAAAAAAAAAAAAAAGAAAAAAAAAAAAGAAAAAAAAAAAAGAAAGAAAAAAGAGAAAAAAGTAATTCTGGATGAAGTCTTAGTCACCTGGCTGGAGCCACTGAGGCAAAGCTGGTTCATGCTGGACATTTAAGGCTATGTGAATATGAGTTTTACTATCACATCATTGTATTCATGTGGCTACTGGCAAAGCTTGTTTAACACTCTGGTGTGTACAGAGATGAGGTTGGATTAGGCTTGTAATTTTTTTTACCTCCTCCTCTTAGCAACTTTTTAGTCCACGTTGTCCTTATTAATTTCTGTTCATTTTCTTTTACTGAGTGCTCAAAGGCAATTTGCATAAGAGCCCATTATAAATTAGATCTATTTAATGGTATACTCATCTCATGGCTATGTAATTTTACTTCCTCATATGTCTAAATTATATAATTTGGACCATCTCCTAGAAGCTAGCATGTCTGGAGAGATATTCACACACAGGAGACACTCAGGTAGCTATACTACCTGCGTGGAAATGACTAAGTTCTCCTTATCTTTTAGAGCAACACTTTTAGGAGCAACAACTTGCTCTTCTCTCCTCAAGACCGTACGTCCTTATATGGATCCAGAGTGCCTGAATTTCTAGCAATCTCTGTAGTAACGCTGTATAACAGAAGTTGCCTCATAAACATGACATAACAGAATTTGCAGTTTTCAATAGCACATATATTATGAAAACTGCATTTTAACCAAGCACCCTGTTGCAATCTTTTGCTCTCAGTGCTGTTATAACTCGCTCTTATTTCTTTCTCCTTATATATAATTTAAGGTATCATGTCCATGGGTCTCAGGAATTCCTTGGCACAGACACTACACTTATTAGGAGAGACATGAATGCACTGATTAAAGAGAAGGTAACAGGCAAAAGAGTGTACTAATGTCTAAAAATCTTATTAAACCTTTTATAGCAAGAAAATACATATTTGTATAGGATCAAGAAAAAGACCAAGCAAGAAAAATGTGGAGAGGAGGTATTAAAACACCAGGTTTTATGAGACTTAAAAGAAAACATTACCTGGCATTTTAGCGAGCAGATAAAGCGTAGATAGCGAGTGGAAGTGATGTCAGAAACCACCGTGGAAATAATTGCTATAGATTAAAGAACTGAATCATTTACATGGGACCCATGTCAAGCTCTTTAGGTCGCCACTTGAGTGCAGAGGCAAAGAAAACATAAGAGCAAGTTGAGAGGAGTAATAAAACACTGACACTGAGACAGCAAGGGGAGAGTGGTCTTAAATACACAGAACAAAACTGTGTAGGGAAGAGATGGGGAGGACCTGACGTGATGAGCAAGGTGGTATCTTTACGGACTGCAGCGGAGGCAACACAACAAAACGTGGGATTTGCTACAACCTGCCTCATTGGAGACAGCACCAGGAGCAGAGATGAAAGCAAATCAGACCTATTACAAAATGAACGTAATAGTCATTGGATCTAACCCACATGGACAAACTGACATGTTAGCTGGAAAAGAAGATATTGCCCAACAGCATGCAGTCATGTTGCAGGAATGCGACGTACACGAGAGCGTGCACGGCAGCTTTCTATCCTGCAGATGAGGGTCAAGATGTTGTGTAAATAAACGAGAGTCAAACAAAAGAAGAGATGTGGGTCACAGGATCACTGGGATAAACTAAATGACCAGTAGCAAAGGCCCCAGAGGAAAAGAGCAACGGCCTAAGTCCTATTTGCCTGCAAAGGAAGTTAAATAAAATCTGCATTTTTGCTGTTAAGCAGGTGAATCTAGCAACCTACGGGACCGACACCAGAAATAATGATTTCTTTCTGAAATAAAGCTAGAATACTAAGTGTCCCTCTGGCTTGCACAACCTACTGATTCTCGGTCTCACGGCAAGGGCAGCTTGGGATAAAACCCATCAAAAGCAGCCTGAAGTCGGTGTGCTCCGTCATATCCCTGTCCTATTTGTGCATTTCCTCCCAAACCCAGGTCCATCACGCACCCAGACCCAAAGGGGCCTTGTAGAAGGTCTGCCATTTTGGGAAGGGAGAGAGGAGCAGGGCCGCGATGCCAAGGGCCTGTGCCCACGGCGAGGAGCGGGACGAGGCAGTGCGTCTCCCACGGCGGCACCGATGCCGGGAGCGGGTGGTGACGACAGGACCAAGTTTTGCTTCACCACGTTCCTCCTCTCTCTCCTCACGACGTCTCGCTCTGTTTCTGCTCTGCCTAAGGTACCCACAAGTTACAGGGAGAGGCCGCAACCCAACTTTGCATCTTTTCACCCCACACCAGGCAATTCCTTCTAAAGGCACCTTCAATACGGCGGCAACCAAACCTCCCGAAGCTCTAGGTTGCGTTGTGAGCACTGCGTGGGGCTGAGCGAGGTCTGTCCTCTGACGTGGGGCCGCAGCAGTGGAAACCCTCCTCCATTCCTTTCCCTATCTCACTCCAATGGTCTGCCAGGGCTCAGAGCAAATGGCCACAGACATTTGGCAAACCACAACTCCATCTCTCCCTGCTATGCTCCTCAGCTTCACTCAAGTGCTGGATCCACCATCGAGCTTACTGCAAAAGCCTTCAAGCTGCCCATCTCCAACAGTGCCCGATATCTCCCAAGTCCTCAAAAAACTTTTGAATTTGCCAGTGCATATCAAACCCACTTTTCCCAAAATCATTTAAACCAATGAAATGTTAAATCAATTATTCATGCAAGTACTTTCTCCATCTCTATTTTTTGTAACCAAGTTTTCTTGGCAATGATAACATTTCACAGAAAATTTAACAAATTTTCTGTTTGCTTGCCAAGATAATTTCACTAAGCTTGAATCCGATTTCATTGAGGTACATTATTTATGTTTTATCTTGAGGGAAGCTGCCTATTAAGTTAGTAGCAACCGTGTCCTTTTGCTTATGATACGGTTATTACTAAGTTATCAGGAGTACCTTTAAGTTATTAGGGTGCAATGGCAAATTAAGTACTTTGCGCCGTAATTAGGTAATAACTTTTGAATTATATTTTAATCAGGTTTAAGATGGTCAGGTTTGCTGTGGGTACAGATAATGGAGGATAGGAACAGAGCTGGAGTGTTTATCATTCAACACCAAAAGGCAGAAAATAGCTAAGTTACTGAATACACAACATCCCAAAGGCCATGATAATCTATATATTCAAAACACCAAGCTCATCTGCAGTCAACATTGCAATGAAATAGAACCTGTGTGTTGGGATTGTGTTCAGGGAAGAAAAGCAAAAATACATTAGTTCCAACCCACTCCTTTGAGCTTGACAATTTTTCTTAAAAAGGTATTTTAGTAACTCCCAAGTTCAAATCTCCAACTGATAAAACCTGTAAGCTTAGATTCCACAAAGAGAGAATGTATTAAAAAAAGAAAAAAAAACCTTTAAAAAAGGCTACAAGAAATATTTCACTTCCAAAAAACCTGGATGTAGAAACAATCATTCTCAGAAGGGGGGAAATTCTTTGATGTATTCCTTGGTGCATCAAATTTGCCCCCCAGCTTTCATGAATTTCATTCAAACCATTGCTAACTCTCAGTATTTTCTTTGTGCACTTGGTATCAAAATTCCACATGCAGATCACTGGAAATTAGGAAACACTCCCTGAGTTCTCTATTAAATCTTTTAGAAAAGTATCAGCAAAATGAGTTCTGGAACTAAAACCATTAGATGTTACAGGGTTGCAAGTGTACAAAATGCACTATGCTAATCCTAACTCTGCCCTATTTCAGAAAGCTCCTTCGGGAACCAGGCATCCCATTTTACTGTTTGTGGCTGTTTTGAATCAGTCTGTGCAAGGAAATCATACGGAACCAAAATTCCAAGATATTTACAATTCTGGCTGGTCACTTGGGCTGAAATCCTGCCCGTGGTGTTTTGCTGACTGCTGCCTTCTGCACAAAGAAGGACGACGCGTTGTGGTAGACGGGACAGGACGGCACATGCCCTTCCCTGTGCAAGACTTGCACAAACGCCTCGGCGTTTCAGTCCATAAAGGCAACAGATTTTACAACTAACCCCTGGTAGTGTACAAGGGATCCTATGCTAACTATTCCTCAAGGAAAAAAGCTATATTAAAGCTAAAATAACAGTTTCTCACTACCTCATGAGTGACATTCAAAGAGAGAAAGTGCTTCTAAAACCTTTAGCTCTTAAGTGCAAAGAGCCTGTGTCCCCACAAAACTCTCCCCCAGAGCCCAGACAGATAAAAACTATTCCTTAACCTCCTTATTCCTTTGCTCTCAATACCCGTGAAAGTCACTTGCAAAGCTTGAGTCATCCCTCGTGAATATAATTCGTATAGAGGACAACTATTCCCTACTATGCTTTTGCACCAGAAACCTGTAAAACCTATTAGCAGGTTTCAACCCTGCAGCTGAACACAGGCTCTTACTGTCACAAGGTAAGTTTGCCAGGGAAGGTGTAAAGATGTTTAGTCTGCCTTTTTATAGGCTCACAAGATTACACACAAGAGAGAAAAAAAAAAAAAAAGGACATGTATAAAGAACATCATTAAGGAGATCAAGCCAAGTGTCAGAGTTAGGAAGCGTGAGATATAAAGCTGCTTCTACAACTTCAATTTACAAGCCTTCCACTACTCAAAACATTTCAGACTGTCTTTAATCACACAGCAGACATCTTTTTTCCCTTTTCCTCCCATTTTTTTTCCCCCCGATTCCCCCCAATGGCAGACAACCTTGGGGATAAGCCAAGGTTGGACAGTGTAGCAAACACTTGCCTACTGGACACCTGCTTCATTTATTGTAGGAATAAGGGACATCTAATGAACGAGGCTGGTTTGTGGATGTTTTGAGAGCTCTGGGCTGAACTGCAGCTTTCCCCAAAAGAAGAGATGCAGAGCAGACAGCAGCGGCCTCGCATCCAGCATTCAGAACTAGTCACAACTTTCATGTCTTCTAGTTTCAGCTATTTTCACATTACATCTCTCTCTTCAAACACAAATAGCCATGAGTTAAATAAGAAGGTCCTAGAGTGAGGAAAGCACATGAGAAGATTGACAACTGTCTGCAGAGCAGGACTCAAGTAATATGCAGAATATACAGCCCAAGGACACATGCTGAACCATGAGGAGAAAAAGAGATGCTGAAGAGCTGTTTATTAATTGAGCATCATTATTCCCCTGTGTGCTGCATGAAGAGGGATTCCCACAGAAGAAAATAGCAGTAGGCAATCATGTATTGGAGATGATATCACTTCACATAGACAGGAAGATGACAAACCAAGGTTGCCCTGGTAGCCCTAATCTTCTTTTCACATAAAGCTGTCTAATTGCACTGAGAAAAGCTGCAAGCCAATTACACAGTATCTATGTTATTATACTTCTCTCTATTCTACCAGACATTTGTACTTTGCTTTGCTACTTGCATCATCTGCTCCTACATTCCTCCACCTGGACGGAAAACTGTACTTCCAAGGTTAACATGCTACCTTATTAATTCTTTAAGAAAATCAATCCAGGTAGCACCATACACAATAAGAGGAAAGGAAGACGTGGGTGTTATGCCCACAGTAAATAGTATTAGACTCACAGGGCTGCATACACAGCTGTTGTAATGATTAACTCTAGCTGATAGCCTTACAATAACAGCACCATGAATCCTAGTGTGGACACACAAGTGCTGACACAGAGACCTTTTCATACCTGTATAATTCATTCTTGCACATTTACATGTTTAACTGCTCCATGTGAGAGGCTGAAATGCTTTAAGTACTTCAGTAACTAGGAAAATCACACCATTAACCAAATCAGCTAACACAAAAGCTGTTCACTAATCAGTTAGGAGGACAGGAAAGTCCACCTAAGACAGCTTAGGCAGCGGCTCCGAGACATCTGCAAGGCTTAATGCACAGGTTTGAGATGCCAAAGCCGCACCTGCATGTTCTGCTGGTGGTGGTGGGGGGTGATAAAAAGCACACAGATAACATTATTTTCATTGAGAAACTTTACATATACAAAACAGTGGCTTTATTGTTTATTAAATTAGACACTGTCATGGTGTAATAGCCCCTGCAGCCATACCAAACCCAGCTGTAAAGCACACTTGTGTGAAGCAGGGTGAAGAGAGCAGAGAGACCCTTCAGAAGAAACACCGACTCACAAATATTGGAAATTTGTAAGCCACACTCATTTATGGCTAAATTGGAAAATTAGCCAGAACTGAAAGCTACATCAAGATGCTTTCATTATAGGAGAGTCAAGATGGGAGCAAGCTGCCTAAACACAGGTGTTGGGCACCACGGGAGATGCCCTTGAGTGTCCCAGACACCCCAAAGGCTGGTGGATGCTCTTCAAAAGCCACCCCTGGCTGGTGGCCAGAGGCAATGGGTGGCCAGCCAGGGACCTCAGTGTCTACAACAAACCCAGGGCCACTGCATCTCATGCCCATAATGACCAGAAATCAACTGTACTGAAATCTGCATATTAAACAGTTTAATAGCATTCCCTCTAGATAACAATTTCAAGAGAAGAAAACCAAGATTTATTAGTTGTAACAATTTTATGTAATGCAAAGCTATAAGCGGTAATATGTAGTTCTCCTAAAATGTGTAGGAATTAGTAGAATATTTAACCTAAGAATTCTCTTACTCTGCATAACAGGCTACCGTCAGGCACATGAGCTGGCTGTCCTTAGTTCCTTCCTGAGATAGAGCTTAACCAGAGGAAACGAGTAACACTGCCACTGGAAGCAACACACTATAAATGTGTTAGATCCGTGTTTTTTTAAATACAAGTAGTTGTCCTCAAGTATTTTTCCACAGTGCTTAAGAAGCTTACTCTAGGATCAGAGTCAATGAACAGACTCAGATATTTCTGGAGGACCACCCTGGTTACAAGGGATTGGATCTCATTCCCTGTATGTCTTGTGCACCAGGGAACTGGGATCCTGCTGGTGGAAAAAATCACAAAGACCCTATCATGTAGCAGCTAATAAATTTTGAATATATGCATTAAGAGGCATTCAGGTATACCAGCTCCATCTGTCTAAAGGGCTGACACTACCTGAGCATACAGATCCATACGTCTGTTGTGATCTTCACGGTGGAAACCAACACGACAGCCAAAATTTCATTGCGACAACTCCAGACTGCTAAGAAACAAAGGCTTCCTTACTTGGAAAGTTAAGCAACACTTTGGATAGATGCTGATCAGGAAAAGCCCACTGTTTCAATTCATAAATCTGCATTGTTTCATTCACTTAATTTAGAAGCTTTTCTCTAAAAATACTGAACAGAATTCTGCTAGACGTGGATTAAAAAAAATAATAGAGGGGGAGGGCATTGCCTGAAGGTTCTTCTGCATTTCCCCTTGCTCCAGATATTGTTACTGCTGCACAACTCACACTAATAAAGATGCACCTTGCAATACATATTGACTGACACCGAAAAACCTGACCAGCCATGACCACGGGTATGCACAGCACGCAGGGCTATGATTTCCCTACCAACAAGGAGAAGGAATAAAGAGCTAACAATACAGCGAGAAAAAGGTTGAATTTGAAAACCAACAATTTTTAGAACAATTCAAACAAAACAGACATTTTCAGGAAGAGAAAACCATTTTAAAAAGTTTTCTTCCTCCATGTTTACTGTAAAATAAAACATGTTACCATCACCTTGCATTTCCCCCTCCATCTGCATAGCTTATTGAAATAAGATATTTTTTGCTCTATTTCAGAATGCAATAAAATTCTACTTTAGCATAAATCTGGGTAATTCTTTTAAATTTCTTGACTGTTTTTTTCTTGCATCACTATAAGTTATAGATATACTTGTTTTCAATTATCTTTACAAGAGATCCATAGTATTACCAAAAAGTGCAGAAGCATCAAAATTCTTCATCCCTCCCCATCTAGAAGCCTCCTCTGCTACAATAAATGCTTTGGGATTCTGGAAGGGTTCCCCAATGATTTGGGATTATGGAAAGGTTCTGCTCATTTGCCCTATCCCCTTATCCTCTAAGTACTTTAATTTAGAGGCAGGCAGCACGCCGCATATCCATTGTGCAGCACTCAGTCACTTGCTTTCTGCACTGATTTTTTGCGCCACACACAAGTCCTCTTTGCTGGCCTGAGGGACCCTGTGCCTTTCCTTGCCACTAAGCAATGGCTGGTCACTTTGTTGTGCTCTTTGTTAAGCTCCTTGGCAAGGATACATCCCAGGGATTTTGCTGTAAAGAAGGAAAGAGGAATGAGCTTTGCAGAGACTGATGAGGAGCACTACGAATCATGCCTCGTATCAGATGGCCAAAAGGAAAGGGCATTTCTCCATTACGCTGCAATGCGTGATCCTTGCGGAAAGCCTTCTGCTAAACCACATAGAGGGTTCTAGAAATATCCATCACATCACCGGTTTTGCTCCTGGAAGTCTGCGAACCTTGGCTGAATTACATTCCATCTTTAGTTTGGGGACCATATCTCTAGCTTATTAATCATCATCAGTGCCCTCATCAACAAGGAAGGGATTTCATTTCTGTTTGTGAAAGCAGAGGAGGCCATCAGGACACCTTCCTGCAGGCTGAGCTGCCCCCTTGGGCATTCACCTCCTCCCACTCCTGCTCCCACGCCAGCCCTGCCACCCTTCAAATGGTTTGTTACTACGACAGAATAATTTTAGGACAGAGATGAGGAAAATAAACTCTCTGCTATGATGGATGTTCCCTCGTTTCACATATACACTTATTCAGCAGCATGCTACAGCAAACTTGGCCTTCACGGGGAACGCATTTTCCCAATTCTATTTTTCTAGATCCCACCCCATTTATTCTGCTCCACATCTGCAGCCTCTTCAGTTTTCAGCTGATAAAGCTTTCATCCCCAAGCATCTTTCTTGGTGGTAACACTCAGCAAGGAAAGATCTGAGCTTCTGAGCCTGAAAGTCCTTCAAATATGATCCCCCAAGCTTGGGCCAGGCCCAAGTGCAGCTGCTGACCAGAGTTCACCCGGCCTGCAGACCCGGGGCACAGCAATTGAGGACATGACCAACCTTACTCTCTCCTGTAAACAAGAACTGCATCAGCAGCTTTGGTTTTCTGCATGGCACGAAAACCTGTTGTATGTTCTTCATAGAGTCCTATGGCCTTCAAGGTTGGTCATGTTTTCCAGGGTCAGTTGGCACAAAGGACTCACACCTCTGGTTTAACTACAATTTAACAGGAAATAAAGTGACCCACGTGGAGGTTAAGCGTGATTGAAAGTTGCAACCAAAACAACTCTTTCTTTTCAAATCAGTGTTTTAATGCCTTGCAATGATGCCAAACCAAGTAGCAACTTTCAATAATACCATCTTCGACTTTCACAGAATCACAGAATGGTTAAGGTTGGAAGGGACCTCTAGAGATCATCTGGTCCAAGCCTCCTGCTCCAGCAGGGACACCCAGAGCACGGGGCACAGGGCGGCATCCAGGCGGGTTTGGAAGACCTCCAGAGGAGACTCCACAGCCTCCCTGGGCAGCCTGTGCCAGGGCTCTGGCACCCGCACAGTAAACAAGTTCCTCCTCACCTGGAGACGGAACTGCCTTTAGCTTCAGTGTTTCAGCTTATGCCCATTTCCCCTTGTCCTAGTGCTTTTACTTTTGTTAAGCCTCTCAAAGAGGCTTCTCAGGAATCATGATCATGGCATGAATCATACGTGATTTGGGTTGAGAGGGTTATTTCTATCCCCACAGAGAAGCAGGGAAACGTTCACTTGGAAGCAGAACTCTGCTGTTCAGAGCGCAGCCTCGATCCAACGTGAGAAGCAGGGAGCACAACAGCAGCTCTGCTGAGTTTAGCTGGGTCAGCTGCTAAACAAGACATGGTTGGTGTGAAAGGCAAGGCCCAAGGCCCAACTTTGAGACAACAGTAATAGAAGACACAAAAATGAGAATGTCTGATAAAAATCAGAACTGTTAAACAAGCTTTCCTTACAGAAGAGCAGTAGTTTGCTTGCTTCCTTCCTTTCTTTCTTCTTTTCTTTCCCAGAACTTCTTCCAAAGGAGGAAAGGACTTAGGGAGCATCTTTCCTACAGAAATTCCTCTGGCTTTATATATTCCTACAGCATTTATCATCATTTCCCTAACCACGTATCTCCTTCACATTGAAAAGGTAGACACTGTCCCAAGGCTTTTCACTGCAGGAACATCCTTGGGACCAACAGGACTTTCCACAGCTTCATTGCAGCAGGGCATAAAACTGGCATGGGCAGGCACTGGCACCACCAGGCACTGGCACAGCACTTCTCCATGTTTCAGAAGGGCGGAGGGAAGACAAATATAGCAAAAATAATTTGAAAAACTAGAAGAGGAAAATAAATATCATACAGGGTTAACATGCATAATTTTCAAACACCTAATGGCTACTTCAGGCATATGAGCCTGCATAAACAGCTCTTGAGGAACAAGCGATTTTTTATTATTTAATGGAACGTGAGTAGTTTCACAGGAGCAAAGTCAATGTATACAACAAAAATATATATTTTAAATTATTATATTTTTAAATTCTAAAATAATACTGGTAGAAAACTGGAATTTAATATCAAAAGGAAAAAGCCAGAGCTTGAATAGAATATCAAAAGAGAAAACTATAGCTTTTGAGGCTGAAAAAATTATCATCATGGTGCTATCTAATCTCTCCCCAGAAGTTAAGAATTATGACTAAATCATTCCAGCAGAGGCACAGGCTGAAATCCTATGTCAGAAGTATGTCCAACTGCATTTGGCAACCCTTCGTCAAGAAAGAAGCTGAGCATAATTGGATGAATATTTGAAGTGCTTCATTATTCATGGAGGAAGGCTAGGTAAAAAGCATTTTACAGTCCCAAGACACTTGAGGGTGTGCGTTATTGGGTAATAACCAATTAGGACTGTTGACAGCTCTCTCCTGCCTTTAGCAGCATCATGGCCAAAAGTACACTGGGCGTTCCTTGTTGGGCAAAAACACACACCCACTGCCTACTGCTCAGTTTATTTAAGCCAACCTTTTACTAAAGGAAGTGGAAGAGACCCAAAAGGATGCATGTTTGGCAACTCGCTTCAATTCCATGAGGCTTAGTCTTCATTTTTTAACTTTTGCTACTACACTCCAAAAACACATCTTTCAATAGCACTTTTGAATTATTGATTACTACCGATTACTGCTTGGAAACAAATCTGATTACTTTCTTTCTGCTTTATTGCATATAATCTTCCAAATAACATTCTTATTATTTGTAGCAAGGAAAGACTGACAGCCAAAGAACCTAACTGCATAATCTGTCAAAAAATGCCACTACACCATTAAATAAATATTGCAAAGTCAAAAGAGCAGAAAGTCTTCTTTTAAGAAAAACGTAAGAATGATTAATACAAACATTAAAAAATATTTAAGCACAAAGCTTAAAAAAAATTTGACATAAGAATCAGAAGTTCAGAACAAATTTAGCCCATGACAATGCAGTCTAATGTCTAGACAACCTGACAAAATAAGACTAGAATACACTGACAGTACAACAAACACTAATTTTTCCTCTTTATCACTGTAATGAAAAAAGACTCAAAAAGTTGTATTCTGATCCAATGAGACTTTCCTATCTACAGGAAAAAACATTCAAAACTTTTCCTGAACAACTTGTTTGCTTCAAATATGTATAATATGAAATTTGTTTAAAAAAAAAGAACAAAAAAAGGCATTTTTTTCCCCTCTCTATAGCTTTCATTTTCTGGCTTGTATCATATTTAGTCCATCCTGCAGCAGTGAGTACTGCAGCATTTTCTCTGAATTTCCTCAAATGCTACCTCACCCTCTCCCCTCTGTATCACCAAGATGATGATGATGTTTTGATGAAGTATCACACACGTGGGCCCTCCAGATATTGGATTCAATGGGATACACTTAAAAGATCATTTTTCTCTTTTGTATTGACTACATGCACTGCTTGAAGACAAGAAGGGTTTTCATTTTTTATGTAAGCTGTAAGACCCTGAGGGCCCTCTAAACTGTTTAAAAGAAATCAATTTTCAGATGGGTGGAAGGAGCCTAGCAGACGTTAATGAGGCCGGGTAGCTGTTTTGGAACTCCTTTCCCTTGAATCTCCAACAAGTTTGGGCTGAGCCTCTCTGGCCTGGAAGCGTCTCCTAATGTTTAGGATTTGTGGTTAACATTCACACAGAACTATAATTTATAGTATGCATATGGGAAACTAAATAAGAAAAGAAGTATTTCACAGAAGCAAAGTAATCACTAGTGTTGATGAAGATAAACAGCACCAGAGCTGCTGAGCAAACCAGGGCTTGGCACTCGCATAGGGGCAGGAAACCATTATCCCGTGACACTGTTCTAGCACACGGACATTGCTGCAATTACATCCAAGCAACCTAACAAAACAAATTCATTGTATGGCAGAAAATATTTCCAATTCAACATTGCAACATTTATTTTTTAATTACAGCACAAAGCATCCCATTGGGGTGTGGAAGGACGTAATCCATCATTTGCTCTCGAATGACACACTTACGGGAAACGCTCTGCCTTATAACTTTCTATGCCACAATAAGTAACTACGAGCAATTTCTCTGGAGAGGAATGCAAAGAGCTTGGGTGTGGTGCTGGGAGATGCTCCTCACCCCTCCAGCTGCCCCCGGGGCAGTGGGAGCCCAAGGGGAGCTGCAGCTGCTGCACAGGGACTTCATCACTCTTCCCATTTCATGTGGGTCTCGGGGCCCACACAGAGCTCTACCTGCAACGTTCCTCATACGGAAAGAACTCAAGCAGTTCAAACACGGACTATGCAACACTATAAATATATTGTTTTCATGACAAGGAATGGTATTTTAATAGGTCATTTAAAGAGCAATTATGTTTATAATTTGACTGACAGATAAGTCGTGTTTTAATGTAAAAACCCCAGTGGGGTCTAGGATATAGAATGAATCTGTCTTTATAAACTGGTGAACTACTAAAGTACATCCTCTTTAATTCTGTTAGGCTCACCCATCTCAAGAAAAACTGCCTATTTTTTTTTTATTACTCTCCTTTGAACTCTCCACAAACAGAAAGTTGTTTCACAGAAGCTATGAACTGCCAGTGTTGCTTCCCTTCACCGGCTGCCTCTGCTGCAAAATGCAATGCTGTGTAGAAATATAAAAGATAGGTCTTCAGTAATTAGCTTGGGTACCAGATGCAGCACAGCTGAGCTAGCTGGAAGCTGGATAAACTAGTCCAGGTGGAGTGCTGTGCTAAATTGCTTCAAGCACCTGAGCTAGCCTATATACTACACCGTCAAAGGACTAAGCAAGAACGCAACCCTAAGACCAGCGTTTCCCTGAAAGCCAAAGTGTACAAAGCATGTCAGAAGAATTAGCTATAAGGGCAGCTTAACTCCTATCAAACTGCTGCTGAAGCTCATCTCCCCATGGAGGTGTCTGAGGTATGAAATAAGCAGCCAGGTTTTGGACAGGTGAAGACTCAGGTAGGGCGGGTTTAGAAAACCAAGAAAATTGACACACTGTGGTGTAGCAGCAGCTGGGCTGGAAGACTTCCATAGATCAAAGTTAACCTACAGACCACAGCTGAAAACAGTTTATTTTGATTACTAATTTATAGTTTCCATGGGGGAGATCAATACTAATGAGTCTGAGTACGCTTTCAACCTATGATGCTAAGGTTGAAAGCATCATTTGAGATAGCTGCAAAACAAGCTAGGTGACTATCTACTCAAAGGAAACTCTTCCTCAGCAGGATCCAGACCACGCAGAAAGTATGAGGAGAAAGGGCCAAGAAGCAATAACTTGCTTTGATCTGGTTAGGTAAAGGGCAAGCTCTGATTCCTTCCAATTGAGCTACAAAAATGGAGATGAAGCACATGAACACAACATACTGGGGAAGTTCAGATGGCAACAGCAACCTCAATTCTCAGAGTAGAATGGGAATGGAAGAAACATCCCGAGGATGTTTCCTAAATGGAGGGTCATCCCAAGAATGGGAAACTAAGGGAGAGAGTGAATGGCAAAGCGGAAATAAAGCTCCTCAGACAACATTTGTCTTGTCACAATACTGCCACATCGGAATAAACTGCAAAGCAGTTGAAAGGGCACATTCATGTAACAGAAACTGGTGACATTCCCTTGGCCAGGACATCTCACTTTAATGAATTATTTGCATTAAAGAGAATGCAGATAACCACTGAGTCCTAAAAATTTTTCCACATTTCCTATGCAAACTTTGAAAATATATCCCCAAATGGCAAACATATTTGTATGTAAAACCCAGCCAGAAAGTTAATCATTATCTAAAAGCAAGACAGAAATTGGAAACTATATCCTAAAGCCCCAAACACACCCAATAGGTGTCCAGGTGTTGACAGCAAAACTGGAAGCCAAGTGTTTACTTCTGCAATTATGTACATACAGGATGCCAATTTGCTTAGCAACTACACTGCAATTTATGAAAGACCAACGAAGTACAATTTGGAAGTGGGATCATATCCTAGCACTAACACACAGAGTTTGAGTGCAAAGACTGAGCAAAGCAAAAGGCAAAACATCGAGTCTGGAGACTGGGATGCAGCTCTAAACTCAACCAGAAATGACCCAAGAGCAGAATACTTCAGTGCAGGCATAAAACTGCCCACTCAGTTCCTAATGAGGAACTGCTCTTGTCCTTAGAGCAGTAAGAACCATAGAATCCTACTTTTTTTCTGAGTATTTTCTTGATTAGTTTGAAAGAGAAATGATGTTTGGGTACCTTCAAGCAGGTTTATGAAGCCATGCTTTTGGGTGAAAAAATACGCATAGCACAACCAGCCACAACCAACTGCCCGTCACTGACAAATTTCCATCCATGGATGGACAGAGATCAAACAGTCATTAAAGTCAAAGGATTTCTCAGCACTGACCTTTCAGCCAAGTCACTGACATTTTCCCCTCTCTCACTGACAGGTTGAGCCAACCCATACAGCCTCACACAAACCTACTGGAAAAGGGTAACCACACCAACAATTATCAAAATATTTTTTTCCTTCCCTTCAGAAACATGTTTGCGGGCAAGAGGACTAAGAGCTTTGTAAAGAAGAGCTGATACCTTTAGTTTTCTAACACTCCTGAATATTTCCATTAGTGTCATACTCATGTAACCACAGTTAAACATGGTAACAGCCTCTGTGAGAGGAATCTCTTCATCTATCTTCTCTTTATGTCTGCCTCTGTGCAAAAGGTCCTCGAACAATTCACTATCTTGATTTCACTGCCATTTTATACATTTGAATGCCAAATTATTTAATAGAAAGCCCTGTTTTATCTTCCAAATAAGTATGCAAAAGAATGTTTTATTGACACTTATAAGAGGACGATACCAACTTGATGATCCCTTTCGGTGATGACTCACTCTACCAGTTACCGACCACATGATATGAAAGCCAGCCAATCTGATGATATTCACTAGTTGGTGGTCACAAGCCAGAGCTACAACTTGCTGACATTGCAAGCTATAAAAAAAAAAAGCCATGACTATTACAGAAGATACTAACTTTTACTAAGGCGAAGATGACAACTGGCATGTGACAATTAACTGATGCAAAGTGAGGTCAATATATACCTTAAGTTCAGCATACAAACCTAGAGACAAAATCAATCTGAGCACAGCCAGGGTCAGAATACTTAACTTTGAGTTCTTTATTGACAAGCGTGTATTAAAACAGATTCTTCTTCACAATATTAGTTGTGTAAATTCTCAGGATTTCTTGAAATCGAAATAAAGAACCTTGTCCTACACCATTCTACATTTTGCCCTCCAAGTTTATATAGGTGCTTAGACTCAAACAAAATACAGAACAGCACCTCAGGAGTAAGAAGCACAAGATGACAACATGCAAGTTTTGAACTATGTTGGACTAACCATAGTAAGTATGGTCCTTCTGGATCAGGATTTATTTTTTACTAACATATTACTGATCCTTGATCTACTCTGATGATTACTGATACTAACATCATCAGCTGTTTCTATCTCAGTTACAAGCATTTATAAATATTTACACTTCAAGATAGTAATCTTTTACACTTTCAATCATCATCCCAAAGCGTTTTACAAATTGCTTTCTTGTTAGGAAGCGACCAAAGCTCAAAACTTCATCAGTTCTCTTGGATCACAGAACAAGTCAGTAATAAAGTCAATGTATTTTCATTTGTCAAACCTCTTCCCTTGCCACAAGGCCATGCAACAATCAAATTATGAAATATAAAAGGTAAATAACTAGATGCACAAATGGAATAGGTAACAAAGATTAAACTGAGCTTCTGCCAACCTCTTCTGCCTACTCCTCCTTGACAGGAACATTACAAATTGTTATGAAATTGCCACTTAGACCACTCATGCTAATACAGCAGACAGGGTTAAAGTACAATTATATTGAAAACCCTAAGAAAAATTGCTTTTTGCAACTATCAACACTCAATCTTTGTTCTCAAAAAATGCAGAGCTACTTTAGTCTTTAGCTACTGTACTGTCAATGCTTATCTGAGAACTCTTCTTCATTAGATATGAATGATGCTACAATAGAAAGATGACCAAATTCTTCCACAAATAGACGTATGCCTTTCAGCAAGATGAATCCAGACACTGAGAATGAAAGTAGCAAATTATTTGATAAACACTTAGAAGACTCTATGCATAGTGAAGGAATTTTTGTAATAATTTATGACCTATCAGAAATAGATGCTTTGCTAAAATCTGGCTGTTTTAAGTGTTTATACATTTCCAAAGGTATGAAAAATGCTGTACAGAAGCTTGCTTCACATGTAAATACATTGTTTAATATTTAAAGAGCTTACATTGCCAGATTCTTACTTTAAAGGATGTAAAAGGACATTTTAGGCAATCTTTTCCTCCAAATGAGGTTTTTAAAGGAGATAATAGGAAAAGTCTGAGTTAATATCTTAAAATGATTATCTTTATACACTGTCACTTCAGAAATGAAATGCCTGGGACATTTTTGAATGCTATTTCTTTTTTAAATCACTCGATTAGATTTCCTGTTTCAGTGATTCGTGACGAAAACATTTTTATAAATACATATATTTTTCTGATTACCAAACTGCATTAGACACAAACGTCTCCTTGAAACTAGTTTACAGTTTAAAAACAGGTCTAATAGCAGGTGAACGCTGAAAAATATGCAAACAAAATGGCAGACATGAATGACTTCATTTAAGGCATAATTGCTTCTCATCAACCCAAGAAATCATGCAGAAACAGTCCCTGTTTCAGCCGGCCGGGAAGAGCCTAGAGAAATCACTCAGGCATGGGCTCTAAATGGAAGGTCCACTCCTGGGTCTTGGCCAGACAACCGCTCCATACACAGATCCAAGCCTAGGGACAATAGTCCTTAGAATCACAGTTCATCATAACAGATAATTATACAGCAAGTAAAACAATAAGGTATTTTGGCCTTTGAATATATAGACTAATTGTGGACTATGGAGTTCTGCCTGGGAGGCGTAAAACACACCCCTCTGTGAGTCACTTTATTATGGTGGGGAGTGGCATAAATTTGGTGGAAAGGGACTTTAGGAACTGGTGAGTTCCATATGTTGTTTTTTTCTGTACGTCTCGGGCATGTAGCCAGAGCTTCCACGCACTCAGCTAGAGGCTTTTTTTGAAAAAAAAAATTCTTCCTTGTTGGCTGTTTAAATGTTTTAAGGAACATTTTTTTTAAAGCAAAGTCAGTAACCACAATTATTTTCCTCTTTTAACCATAATAATGTTTCAACTGGCATAAGGTGGTAAGAATTATACTGGTCTTTTCAAATGGAAAATATGTTAAGATTATATATGCTTTTTCATATCGATGAATTCATATCACTGGGCCAAAATATTCCCTGAAATTATTGCATGTTATTTGTTTTCTGGATTGTTTGTGGAGACAAAAAAAATAAAAAGAGGGAAGGAAATACATGTAATTCAAGCTTGAACAGCTTTTGAATCATTTTGAACCCGTCTTCCTACTTTATGCTCAGCCAGTTCTTTTTCTTTTATTTAAGAAGATGACAAGCAAGAAAACTCTTTTATAGCAAATACAAGTGTTAGTTCTTGGATGCCAGGCAGAGAGTGCAAATGCATAAGGCAGCTGACCCCCTGCCCTAGGAAACAAGTACCCTATCTCTGCAATTTGTGCAGCCCCACTGCCAGCCAATTAACTCGAAGTTGAGTTTTGACTCAAACTCATGACCCTTCAATCCACACAGTCATGTGTTACATCTGGTATCATTGAATCAGCCCTTACATTTTGGCTTTTTTTTTTTTTTAACCGTCCACTTTCTTTCTG
>JAVCKT010011827.1:0-52762 GCA_032273925.1 Rhynchotus rufescens | reverse complement strand
GCTGGCAGAGTGTCGTTAAAGTTGTTATAATTAGTTTTTTTATTAGTGTGAATGTTCCAGGGCCTTGGCAAGGTGCCTGGGGTTTCACAAGCATGGAAATAAATGAGAAAAAGAATAGCTTTCCAGCTCTACATCCAGGACAAATAAAGTACATCTGCACAGCACGCCTGAAAGGAAAATCAGTCTTGCAGGTTTGCAGGGCATCTTGATCCTACAGGTAGATGTTTCCTTGTCTTGTGTCTTTCCATGCACACAAAAAAAGCAGATGCTTTAATACTGCTTGAGCTTTCTTTCTGCAGATGAGCTCAACTCTACCAAACCTTCTAAACTAATTGGGCTTCTGAGGAGTTTGCAGCAGATACCTCCAGGTCTTTCCGTCCTCTTTCCCTTATTTGCAAAGGCAGTAACACGAAGTGATGATATTCTCTATTAAATTGCTTTATAATTTTGAAACCCCACCTACTAGGAGACAAATGGATAAATGCCTTGATGGCTAAAGAATTAAGACTTCCAGCCTCTTTTCCTAGCTACATCATCACTATTTCTTCTTGTGCCAGGGCTGTCCTTCAGATTAGACAGCTCTTCACCCTTGCAGATATATTTTTAGATTGCAATCACCTCCCCTATTAACCTTCGTTCTGGTCGGCTAAGCAGACCAGCTGCTTAGTCTCCTCTTAACTTCTTGCTTTCTTTCATCAGGACAGGAGCCCTCCTCTTTGCCTCTTCTAGACTAACTTCATCTCTCTCGAGCACAGTCAGCTTGGTGCCTGTTACTCCTAAAATGGGATTTACTCTCTGGCTGCAGCCACTGCACAAGTTCCCCAGCACGCGTTAACATTTCTTGGGACCGCAGCATGGAGATTCCAGCACGAGGCAGTCTCCTCAAGGCAGCACAGTCCCTCCCGGCTGCATAGCTTGACAAGTCCATTAAATGAAAGAAGGACCTTCCACTTCTGCACTGCAGATAGTAAGGGCTCCATCGAAATGTCAGCCTCTGGGTCAATATTCAATACACACATACAAAGCCTGCTCTATACCCTCAGGCTTGCTTTGGTGCACAGGGAACCCTGTGTCCCCTGGGACCAGCAGTGGTCTGGTACTGAAAATCCAGAAGTGTTCAAAGCTGCAGCTCCCATGACTAAAGCAGTGTAAATATTTATGAAGCGATTAACGGAGGCCTCCCTGCTTTAATAAGGCATGCTATAAACCACCCTCACTGTAAATTCCTCCCCCAGACATCACAGCTCCTCACTGGTCCCAGGGCTGCTACTAAGCCTGCAAAGCGGCGTGGGGGTGAGATGTTTTGCTTTAAGGTGTTTGGAAAACAAGCCTCAAAACATTGGAGGATTTCACAAATACACAAAAATTCTGTGTCTGTTGTTATGATTAGTATCAATAATAAGAAGTGCAGCATCTAAGTTCTTTAGAAAATAAGATCAGGCTCTGCTGCATTGCTAATGAGATGGTGCGAGAAGAAATTTCTTTCCATGAGATGTTCCTTGTTCAGCAGCCTGCCTTATTCTCTGCATACACACATATCAGTTAGTGGCAAATAGCAGGCCTCCTTTGCTCGAGTTCCCTTCCATGGGACCACATCCTTTGGGCATAGATATATGGATATTGATGCATAAAAATGTAAATATAAATGTAAAACAGTGTAGGGAAATGCCGAGGGCACTCTTTCTCGAGGCCTTGCTTCTGTTCCCTCAGGTGACCATAGTGCTATGGGACAATGTCAGGACAGCTTTTTTTTCTGGGTCTTCTCTGGAAGTTCTCAGTTCTTGGGTGAAAAAAGGTTTGAGATTCCAGGTTGGATGAGGTTGCAGAAGTGAACTTCTGCAGCGTCAGGCAAAGTGAGTGCTGGGCTTACTCTGCATGCATAACTCTAAATGCTTGGAGCTTCCTCATTCAGCACATTGTTAAACTGCAGAGATTATTGCCACAAGGTGCTGTCTGTATAGGACCAAAAACCATTAGATGAAACCAGGGACAGTGTGTCCTTCTAAGGCTGTTGATCAGAGTGCAGAAGATGTAACCTCTGGCTCAGCAAGCTGCCAGGTCACAGGCTGCTGGGAGCTGGCAGGGAATCCTGAGGGCTGTGTAAGTGTGGGTTTGCCCTCTGAATGCTTTTCTCCCAAGCATCTGCCACTGTCGGAACTGATCAGTGTTCATTTATCAAAACCTGCAGCAAAAGGTGAGAAATTTATATAATCTGGAAATAATCCAGCGTAGTGGAACAAGATATTTGAACTAGTTGATTGCTTGATCTGACCCACTATGGGTGTTTGGCTGTCCACTTCTGGTGGCCAAATTTCTTGGCATCCTTTTATTTTCAGTGCCTCTATCATGCACATATCACTATGTGCCAAGTGCCATGGGCACCCTTCTCAAATCCTATTCAGTTGCCCTGAGACAGCAGTCAAGGGAAAGGGGTCCTTATCTATAGGAAAGAAACACAAGGAAACAGCAGCTGTTGACTAGGGAAATCATCTGCTGTCAGCTTGGAAGCACAAAGCATGTCAGAGGATTCATTATTTGCAAGAAATTCGATCGAACGCTTGCCATCAATTACACTGGGCATAGGACAGCTGGTGTCCGTCATACCTGGTGTCCCTGGGGCTGCTGAGGCCACCGGCTCATTTGAGCTCTCCAGCAGATCTGGGCCGGACTGTACCTGTGCAGCTCCACCAGCACCAGTGCGGTTCTGGATATGATGTGGGCAGGCGAGTGAGAGAAGGAAAGGCAGTAACATGAGAAAGAAAATACGAGTTATCAGGGTCTCAACTTGAGCATCTTTGGTGGCGTGGCCTCCCTTTCTTGTGACTAGCCCTGCTGACTCTCCTGTAACAACTGGGGCCTGACTCAGGCCCCATTTCCAACATGTCCTCGCTGGACTGCTGAAAATTCCAAAGCTTAAAAGTAGTATGGAGATGTTGATTAGCTCCTTCCACCTCCTTCAACCTTACAACACATTGTTGTGGCCAAGTTGTTTTGGTGGCTGTTGCTGAAATGGGCTGCAAACCCTGATAAGTATAAGGGCTATGGCAAATGCCTTCTAATTGTTGAGTAATTAACTGTCGTCATCCAGGCCAGCCTGGATTTTGATCTGCACTTTGATAAGGTTTACAAGTGGACTGCTAGCAGGTTGGATGAGAAGAAAGCTTTTATCAGATGCCTGTGGAAGCTGAACCACCGATTCCTCTCCAGTAGTGTCACTTTTGTGAATGTCCCGTCCTGTACAGCAGAAGGTAATGTTATATTTCCCATCACTGTCTCTCAGAGGGGGCTTTTTTTACATCCTATCCAGTATATTTGACTGGAATCAGATTTAATTGCTCATCTCTGAAATTTGTCTCTGCATTGTAAACATTTAAATGTGTCACGCACTCTCCCTTGAAGAGGTCAGCAAGTGAAAACACAGCCAGAACTCAAATCAGATGTCCATTTTGCACCCATTACAAAGATAACTCTTTGTCCCATTCACATGTCTGTCCTGCTTGCAGCATGCCATGATTTTATCTTAGCTGATCAGCAGGTAGAGACTGCTAGTCTCACTACACTTGTCACTGCAAACTGAGCTTGATGAGACACCTGGCATAGCAGGGCTAGTAAAAGGAAATAACTAGAAGTCTGTGGCCATCTCTGTCCCTCTGTCTGTCCTCGCAGGGAGACAAGGGCACCAAGACGACCATAAGGACGCTGTGGAGACTCGAAGCCCAGAGGAACTCAGTGCATACCAGGAGATGAGCCCGAAGGAAGCAGCTGACATGCTGAGGCTGATGGAGCAGTACGAGCCCATCGTGAACAACTCGGTGGCCTTTGCAGAGCAGCTAAGCAGTGATCTCTATGTGCTGGATGAGGTAAGGGCATCAAGGTCGTGATTCAACAGCAACAAAGTTGTCTGGCATAAAAGGGGACCTGGTTTGGGTCAGTAGTTGTCAGAAGGTCTTGTGCTTGCATTTGTTCTCAAAGAAAGTCATCCTGACAATGCAAAATTTTAGCTCAAAAGGCATCTCACCTGCCAGGGACCTGCTGTCAGAGCCGTGCATGCCTGGTGCAGGAGGCATTCTTCTTGACCGAAGATTTCAAAGGCACCTCTGCTGCAGCATGCAGCTCCCAGCAGGAAAATACAGCACCTGTATTGCAGAGAAGGAGAATAAGCAACTATAGGATATCAGACCAACGTTGGTGAAGCTCTGTTGTATCCAGTCATGGAATTTGGGGGAGCTACTACCTAGACACAGCCATCCTAGCAAGCCCAGGTGCCTCCTGAAATTGCCATGCTTTGGCAAACAAATCCTGCAGCCTGGCAGCCGAACACCAGGACTTCTCTCCCTGCTGAGCTTACCTGTCCTTGGATACTGGCTTGAGTGGCCTCTTTCCAATGACTGCAGAGGGAATAGAGAGACTCACTGACTCAGCTGTAGGCATCTCAGGCAGTTTTGCAAAAAAGAAGGGAAAGTAAAAGCAATGGCATGGAGCCAGGTATAGGATGGGGTATGGTTGCCAGTCTGTACATGGACATCAGAGCCTCTGATATGGGAGATGGCAGGGAAGCGATAAATCTCTGGAAGGAGAGGAAGAGAGAGGGATGCTCGGAAGCAGGTTAAGTACAAACACTAGAGGAAAATGAAGAGGAAGAATAAAGCAAAAATGAGACAGAACCGGGAGAAGAAATGAGATAGAAAGCAACAATCTTTTCAGACCAGAGAGCTCTCTCACCTTTAATGAAGTTGCCACATTTATGACATTTTTCTGGAATGTCATTTTAGGTAATTTCTTTCTTTGACTTGTGGAATAAAATAATGAGAAATCTGTTTTGAGCACCTATGTTCTGTATAACTGGTGTTAGGATTTCATAGTTAGAGCACTGAAGAAGTAAGGGCAGAAGTAAGCCAGAGGAAATACCCCACAATGTACTAGAAACGTAAACCCTGCATTCGACCTCCATCAGGGCCAAAATTCGCTTTATTCGCCAAAATATATTTCTATATACATTTGGACATATAGTGGCTAAGCTGAAAAGCAGAACTCCTGACATCGTTTTGGAAGCAGACTTAACTGCTTGCTCTCAGCAAATCATTTGGACACTCAGTTTCCAAGCTGTAAAACAGCCTATAGGAGTAAACAATAAATCTCTTTTACATTTTTTGAGATGAAAGGTGCTGTCAGACACATTGTTTTAATGCTCTCTAAAGAATGAACGTCACTTACTGCTAACCTAAATTAATTAATGGGACATTTCTATTTCTGAAGATTAATCTCGGATATTAAGTGTTATTAATGCTAACATGTCAGACGAGGATGCGCATATATTTAACTGTTTCCCAGGACATCACAGCGATAGCACCTTGCTCTTATACAAAACACTAATAAGCCTCTGCTAAGTGAGCTCCTCCGGGGCTTGCAAAACCTTTCTGCAAGCAGTGATTTGCTCTGGAGTGGGGAAAAGCGTGGCCTTTTGCTGATTTTCACATTGGTATTCCTATGTCCTTCCCGTTGGCTGGTGTCTGCCGAAATGCACGCGGGTTTCTGCAGCTTTGCATGATGCCTGGCAGCAGAGCCGTTACCCCCACGGGGACCGGGGTTCTCCAGGGAGCACTTTCCGCCCAGCACGGCCCTGATGATTTCATGGGCTCGTGGCAACCCCTGTGGCTCCGTCCAGCCCTAATAAGACCATCTGAAGGCACGGCGGCGACAGGCCTGTGGGATGTTTATGGCTGTGATTTAGCAGTGCTTCGTAAGGTACAGAGCTCCTGGCTGAGGCTGTGGTCACCGGCTGGAGTCCTGGCACGAGGCTGGAAGGAGCAGAGGGGTCTGCACCTGGACTGTAGCTTGCAGTGGCCTTCCATGGAGCTGAGCGAGCTCTGAGCCAAAGGGACCTTTACTTACTGTCATTATAGCTTGTTGAAATAAGTGTATGCCTGGATCAGCAAGCCCAGCAGCAAACCCCACTGCTCATCTTATAGGAGGTAAGAGTACTGTCTTCCCTCCTGTGCTCCTGCAGAAAATCTGTACTCCCTGTACCCACCTTTCCATCGGGATCCAAGTGTTTGCCTGATTTTAGGCTTCCCTTTTCTATAGATTTCTTCTGATCTTTCCAGACCTCCTGTGAATCTGCCAGTCTATGGCTGAAACCACTGTCCCCAGTCCTTTCTGCTATGCTTTCAGCAATGTCCTTCCTAAAGTGCCACTGCTCTTTGGCAGAAAGACCAGAGTGGCCAGGTTGGGTTGAGGCTGCAGAGTGGCTCTCAGAGCTCCAGTAGCACCTCCCCTGGTCCAGCCCTTCCCCAGGGATGTCACCTAAGGCCTGCGCAGATCTCATCTTGTGAGGGTCTACCAGCACAGGAACCACTCAGGTTTCTGAAGAAGAGAAACTCATTAGCACTGGGAGGATGGATCCCCAACATCTACTCTCTGGAAATCGTAATTGCAGGGATGGAGATACAGACTTACATCGCAGGGCTTGGTTCAAGCCACATTTTCCAAGCAATCACAACTGATTCTTGCAAATCACCAACCATGTCAATCATTATAGCAAATAACAGATAGCCACCTCGGTGACTAGTGGTTATTTGCCACATAAGCAGGAACTCATAGGATTTATGGAGGGTACAGTTGTTGCTGCTGTTGTTCTCCATTAAAAAAAATAGTCATCAGCAGCTAATGGAAATATCAGCAAAGGCAAAGTTGTTTAAAAGCTTTGTTAACAGAGAGAAAAATAGCAGACTGGAAGCTTCAAGCCTCCCAGGCTCATGTCTATTGATTATTTTCTTTACTATCCTGCATGGCACTTAGGCACTGAAAATGATATGATTAATGTTTGGAAATCTCTAGTGGAGCTTGTCAGCAATGATTAACACACAGCTATATCTCTATTGCCTCTCAAAACAAATACCCAAGACCTTCATAAGCAGATAGCACCTTCAGTTTTCTTCAAGACATGTTTGTGTGGATGTTTCATGTACAATTTAACTGCCTATTAGTCCTACTGCCAGAGCAGCTCCACTGTGCTAAGACCTGGCAGCAGCAAGCTCTTCTATGGCCTCTGGCATGGTCTGCTCCTGGTAAAAGAATTTCATTACAAATATCCTGTGATTGACACATGAGTACTAGATCCCCCTCTGGATTCCTTTCAGGACATTCCCAGTTGTGCGGATTAAGGGTTAGAGAATTCACTACTGTCCTCATTGGTACCTCTCCAACACACAGAAAGAAGGACAGGAGTGCAGAAATCAGTGAGATCGTGTTCTCTTTCCAATCCTACAAAGACTGTTTTCTACTCATGGTGGGATTCACTTGAGGGCTCAGCAGTAACCTCTCTGTCATGTCAATTGAAAGGTCTCTGAGAATACATCCTGCTCTCAGGGAAAGGTCTTGTTCAGGCCTGGCATTCACCTTGCAGGCTTATGCCGATACAGAGTTTAGCTGAAAGTGAAGAGAAGACATTGATCTTTTGCAGGAGCAGTGCAGAACACAGGCAACTGCAATAGCTGCATGAGTGTTACAATGACAGGAACTCCCGTTTGACTTGGGAGGATGAGCTTTGGGATCTTTGGCATACTGTACATAACTGTGAAAGCCCTGTGGGAGATGGTGGTGATAAAGCCATGGTACAGTACTACAACCCTTTTCTTCTCCATTTTGCAGGCCAATCTTAGGGCCATCATCTCTTCTGAGAATCAAGTGACTCAGCTGATGCACTCCATTGATGAGGCCCTAGCAGAGGTGGCCAGGGTGGAGAATACTCTGCAGGTCTATGATGAGCTACTGGGAAGTGTGAAGCAGCAGATGGACCACATCTACCAGGAGAATTCCTTACTACATCGCATCACCTCCAACAAGACTAAGCTGATGGATGAGATCCTCTTCCTCACAGTACGTTGATTTGTTGTTGAATCTATTAGGAAAGCTTTCACTGAACCTCAAACACACTGAAAACTTAATGGGAAATTAGAGCTAGAGCGTGCAAAACTTCTCCTAATCAAGAGGTGCTACAAACAGAGCTGCAGTATATCATAAGCAAGAACAACCACTGGGGAGTTTGAGTGGGTTCTGATGAAAGCAACAGAGGATTATACAATTTTATGAGAAAAACATTGCAGGGATTCTTGCTGCACTGTAGAGGAGCCCTGGAGAGGTTGTATGTCCCATGGAAAGCTGAAGGGAAGGGGGGGAAACTGGATCTGCTATCCCTGCTCTCTTACGGCTTTGTTGTTAGACACATCTCAGCCTCAGCAAGGAACACTGTGAGGCCCTGAGCCAAGGAGATCTTTCCAGCCCCAGCAGAGTAAAGGCCTGCATTGCTGCCACAGAAGCTTTATCTGCTTGCATGGACGTTCAGATACAGCCTGGTGAGTAGAGAACACATATTTCTGTCCACAAGGCTCATCAGGCAGCTGTGGAGCACTCACAGCACCAGCACCACCCAGCTCTTGCAGGTTGAATCACTGACATAGGAGGTCTTTGTGCAGGCAGTTTCCAGGGGCTACCTCACACACTTCCTAGGCAGCCCTGAGGGCTGCCTGGGGCAAAGCAGGAAAAAAAAGTAGAAGGCATATGCCTGTAAAGCTAAGCCATGGCTGTGATGTCAAGTGCCAGCTACTCCTTCCCTTGCTTGTTCTCTGGCTGCAGGGAAGGACTCTGCCTCTTACCTGGAGCATCTGGCTGATCCATACATCTCCTGACCTTCTGTTTCTCCCCTGGTCCATATGAAATGCTCTTAACTGCTCAATTTATCTCCTGAAGCCAATAAGGCAAGCTCGTCTCTGCCATGAGAGCACCTGTAGAACTTTCTGATCCTGACCGGCTTCACCTGCAGCTCCCATCACCTGCATGATGGCCTTTTGTCCCTGTCTGAGCTTCTTCATAGGTGTATGTGCCCACAGCCTTTCCTTTGGTCCTGTCCCCTTTTGCTCCTCACTGGGCTGTCAGCCCAGCCACCCCTATTAGGTGGGAAAACAAACTTACAGGGACAATTCTCTTGTTGAAACCTCCAAAGTCTTAAGCAGTTACATCAACACATTCAAATAGGACTGGGAAAACAAATGTAAGATTACCTCTGTACATCCATGGAGAAGAATAGCTGGGAGGGACTGGCTTCATTTCTAGAAAAAAAGTCCAATTTATCCAGGAAATGACCAAGCTGGTGCACCTACACACTATCAGCAAGCTGTAGGCACCTCCCTCTGGGCTAGTGCACTGGTTGGTCTGGTTAGTCTTAAAGATGAGACAAGTTTATGCTAAATTCTAAACTCTTCCTATAAATATCTGGGTTTAAGGCATAATTGTGAATCTGTAGATTATCTAGAGAAAATAGATGGGAACAGTCCAGTTGTCTGTCCTGAGATGTGAGAAAAAATATAATTTTTTGTAGCAGTATCCACTGTGGATATAATGCTGTGGAGAGCTGCCTGGGTTCAGGGGCCTGATGTGGGCAGCAAATTCCAAGCTTTTCTTATTAAAAGAAGACATTCTTATTAATCGGGCATTTGAACTTCAACATGGTAGATTAGATTAATGTTTATTTATTCTTTTTAATGTAAACTCCCTCCCTGTCTCCATAAGTGTGGTTCTACAGCAAGTCTTTTCCCCTCTGGGGGCTTTAGTCCTAGTGTATCTTCTAGAAGAGCTGTCCTATTTGTCCATGGGCTGGCTGCTGGTGGCCTTTGAGCACAGCAGCCTGCTGCTTTATGCAGTGATATCCTCTCCTCTGCTCCCCAGGTTACCGGAAACTACAGGCAGTAGCTGAGCAGCTAATCATGTTTGAAACACTGAAGCAGAACTTTGAAAATAGCTTCATTGGTCATATTACAAACGTCTTCGAGCGGCAGGTAGGTTGCACGTTTCACATGCCAAGCCAAATTTCAGAAAGATTTAAATATTCAGAGATGATAGCAGCAGTATAAAAGCAATATATTCGGAGATGATAGCAGCAGAGTATAGAAGTAACTCCATCATGCTACAGGAGAGTTCTGCATTCACTGGTGAATCTGGAGATGATGCTGAACTGTTGGAAGGCTCAATACATTGGGACTCCCAAACAATTAACTTTTTCCCACAACATAGAATTAAACTTGGAGGTCAAAATGAGCATGCATGTTCCTCTTTGCACTTTGTAATTGCTTCTCAAGCATTTTCAGAACTGGGAATTCAAGGGTAATTATGAGGCAATTTTTTTTTCAGAGCTTTGGATGACTGTGGTTTGTTTAACTCTTTCTGCTGCTTCTTCAAGGGAAACACTCAAGTTCCAGGTCTCGTGCAGCAAGCTGCCAAGCTAGTTGCTCCGAGCCACAGAGTCCATCACGAGGAACTGGTGCATTACACACCGCTCATGGCCTGGCTGAGGAATGCCAACCCGCTCCTCTTCGGTGATCTCCCCAAGGTAGGACCACCCACCAGAAACACTTTGGTCACACTGGTTGTTTCATGAAATCCAAAATGCCTGCAAATTTCAGCATGGGGGACTTCTAGAAGGGCATCAGGACAGCTTGGCCACTTGGTACGGACCTTTCTGCTCGGTGTAAATCATCTAAAAATGGGACTCAGGGCGATCATTGTTCTGAATAAAATATCCTGAAATTCTGAAGTTTGGTCTCTTAGTACAGAAATGCCCAGATGAAATTAAAATGAGACACACATAAGTGTGAAATGAATGCAGTAAATCTTGAGTTTTATTCAATGCTGCTTTGTTTAACTGGTTCCATGGAAGCTTGATGTTCTTGTCCTCTGTTAACACGGGTTTGTTAGGTGATTGGGTTTGGTCTTTGTATTTCACTGATGTTTGGTTTCTGTTTTTCATACCGTTTTTAGCCTTTCCAAAGGTGTAGCACAAAGACCAGCGGGTCTGTTTCAGTTGCCTTCTGCTAACTTTCGTTGTAAGTGGAAGGGTAAAGAAGAAGCTGTGGAAACAGTTGAGAGGAGAGCTGTTCATAGACAGATGATGAAGTCTTCGTTGTCTTTCCAGGTCTATGCCCAGAATCTCGGCAAGCTTTATGAAAGGGAAATCAAAACCTTTTTTGAACAAGCCAAAACCCTCTTGCTAGGAAGAAGAAAGGCCAGTAAGTAATTCTGCAAGTGTCACCTTTGTGCTGCTGAGCAGGAATTTATTTGTAAGTAGGCAATGCAGTCCCCCACCACACTAATTTTCCTGGATTTTGTGCTATGAATTTGCTTTCTCCTCTATGGATCGGACCTCCGGCTGCAGCTAGTGACAAAGTGACTCTGATTTACACCAGGGAGTGCATGTGTGTGAGGCCGGCACCATGTATTATTCAGCACAGTTTATGGGCTTCTCAGGTCTCTAGCTTTTGTGTGACTTCTCCTTTTAGGACTCACAAAATATGAATGCATGCTGAGATCATATATTAGGGAGCCGTAAGACCAGTTTAATACCTGGTCATAGCAAGCAGAGTTGGTCATAGCCACCTTAGACACTCTTTTAACCTGTAAGGAGATGGCACCAAGCTTGCCCCTAGGGACACAAATGTATTCATAGTGGTATTTGTGAGAGTAGGATGATTTCATAGCGAGTTGACTGTGGGGACATGTTTTCCCAAGCTGATCATTTCAACAGTAATTTCTGCATCTGATCCAAAATATTCTGCTCGGGTTTTTCTGAAGATAAAAACAGAAACTATTCTGTTCCCTCTGGAAGACTTTGATTTTGCAAAAATCGCGTTTTCCTTTAGGAAAACAAAGTATTGTCATGCAAAAATTCCCTGCCAACTTGGCCCAAGTTGAATGTCAAAAAAACGCTTTGCTCTGTGTTTGGTCTAACAGAACACTATGATCATTTCTTCCAGCTCTTCATCTCTTTTACCTCTGCGTCTGTATCCCAGGAGACATTGTATGTCCTAGCTGGAGGTGGAAAACAAAGCACTATAAAACAAGAAGTGATCAAGCACTGTACCTGCTCAGCCCCTTGCTACCTTCCCAACACCTCCCTGTGGGTCCAGGGGTGCACTTGTACCAAAGGAATTGCTGGCTAAAAAGTTCTTCTCTCCATGAAGAGAAGCTGTCCAAATGCCCAAATGTGAAAGGGAGGGATTACATCACTATAGTATGCTTGGTTTAAAATATAATCTCCTTAAGAATTCACTAAACTATAAATAATATGTAAAATTCATGCTGACATAGTTCCAGTTGGAGCTCATGTTCTTGCTGACTGGGAAAAGTGATTTTGCAGAGAAAATCAGCCAACATGGAGGCTCAGAGCTGTATTTCAAGACCCAATCCCAGCAGCGTACACATACCCACAACCAAGCACATGTATCCTGAAGCCTTTTTGTTCCGTTCTGTTATTAAAAAAAGAAGGAAAAAAAAATCACTAAGAAACCTTTTATTTTTTTCTCACTGGAAAGAGTAGGAAGGGAAAAGGAAGATAAGTTGGGCTTTCTCTCCCTTGTTCTTTTCATTTTCTATTATTTAACCCCTTTAGGGGAAAAAGAGAGAGAAGTGGAAAAGAGCAACAGCAGAATTTTACAAAATGTCAAACACTAAATCTTAATTAAAATTTGTCATTTTTCCTAGAAATAGAGGAAATGAACAATCCCAGAAAAACCTCTTTATAATCAACAGAAACCTTTTTTTCCCAGGCAGAATGTTTTCCCAAACTAAGAAGACAAGCATGGGACAATTACCAGGAAACTGAAAAACAGGGATCAACGACTCTCCTACTTCTAGCAGAAAAGGGGGTTACAATAAAAAGTGCTAAAAATGAGTTACATAGAAAAGTGAATGGGACTTTATTACTCCCCCAAGTAATTTAAAAACAAGGTTCTGAAAGGCAATAATAAAAATGACAATAAAAGGCAATAGAATCTAAGGGATGCTCTGAAAACTACTGTTAGGAAATCCTTTCTGTGTAATGCTGTTTTGTATAGTACCAATTTAGTTGTTGCAAAAGTTGTTCCTCAAGCTGGAAGACCCAGGAAAGACCATAGGAAGAAGACAATAACCAAGAAAATAAAACCAGGCTGTAATAATTATTCTAGCGTAATGCTGGGATAATGAACTGTGATGCGGAATAGCATTTTATAAGAGCTATAAGGGAAGATCTCTCCCACGGTGCCACTAACAGACCATCTGACCAGACCGCGATGGGCTGGCCTTGGGTCATCACCTCTCGCAAAGCTTTATTGGCTAGGACAGGCCCAGAGCACGACTAAGTGCTGCCTGCATGCTTCCTTTCCAGCTTATAGGCCCAGCTCTACCTTCCCAAGCAGCTGAGCATCCTTTCTCTTATGAATCCATCCTATCGGGAAGAGGGAATTTGAGTACCTGGAGAGCAGGCACCATATGAAGCAAAGACTGGAGCCCTTGGCAAGGCTCAGGTGACCCCATGAGAGACGCACAGGAGCAGGCGGGTTGTGGTTTGTAAAGTAATGTGGTCAGGTTACATGTCCTGAGGAAGGGTACAATGCTTATTTTATTGCACTTGAATAAAAAGAAACAGGGAAGATTGTGTATGAGATAAAGAGGCCTTCATCCCTAGCAAGGCTCTGAGCAAGGACTTTGATTCTAGTGGGTAATAGGAAAAGAAAATATCTGAAGTCCACCAAATTTGGCTCTCTGCCAGAACACTGCTAGATTTGCTCAGAAAGCCATTAAAATGGGGGAGCATTGCAGGTGCCGAGATGGCTTGGCTATTAGAGAGTCCCTTTAGGAAAACAGACCAGTTAAAAATAAAAAGCGATAGTGAAAGACATGTGCTGCAGCAAGTGTGCCTGCTCCTTTCTTGGGAAATGTTAAAGCACTGATTTCCTTTTAGTTCTTTGTCTATTCTTCTTTCGTGTTTATGTGAGTCCCATAAAAAAAGGAAGTAATTAAAATCCTGGGATAAAATCCCATCCTTGTGAGGCCAAGTGCAGGGATGGCAGGCCGTTTTGATGGCTGTGAACTGGTTATCGCACACCCATAGAGTACCCCAAAGTGGGAAGTCACTTCCCATGGAGCTTAAGTGGCAAGAAAGCAAGCTGAGACCTGCGACCCGAGATAGATCCCATACGGGGAGCCTTACGGCAGGCTCTGGGGATTCATGGCTCATACTGCAAGGTTGAAGGCTGAGGCTAGTGCTGCTCCCACAGCATGGATGAGCTTCATAGCACTGGTGAGGCCATGGGCCTGTAGGAGACCATAGGGTATCACCAACATCAGCTGGCGTGTGTGCCAGTAGCATCAAAGGATGTTCCTTCGTGCAAAAAGAGATCTGAGGAAGGTCTAACTTGTTATTGTGGCAGTGATGTGTTTAGGATGGCTTTTGTGCCTCATAACGTAGTATCGGTGCTGATCAGCTCTAAATATACCAGCTCTAGATTTGAGAGGTTGCTTTTTTATTTATTATGGGAGAGTCTCAAATGCAGACCCCAAAGTGTATACAATTAATTGCAAGTCAATATATTTTTTCTCCTCATTCTCCCATTCTCTTTTCAACGGGAAATTTACAGCCTTGAGAAATTAATTCCTGTTTGCTGAAGGGAGATAATTTTTCCTTTTTATTTTTTTCCCCCTTCCCAACAAGAAAAATATCTCTTATTTATCACACCCCATTGCAAGATATGCAAAGATGATGAAGCAGATCATTAATTTTCTAATTTTCTTGGTATTTTTTTTTTTTTTTTGGCTCTGAGGTGAGGAGAGGAACAGAGATGTCCACATGCCTATGAAAGCACTGTGTCTGTTCCAGGTCTACAGGACGTCTTGGACAAGCCGATGATGACCACGAGCAGGCAGCAATTTCGTTTAAGCCTCCCTGAGAGCAGAGAGGGCCCAGAGGACATATTGAACAGAGGCAATGTCACCAAAGTAAGGAGCTGAGATTTGCTAAATGCTCCACCTGCCCCACAGAGGCTGCACACAGTGTTGCAAGCCACCTCACAGTCCTTTCTTCAGTGCTTCATACATGCTTTAAAGCATGTATGGCCTGTGCTGCTGGCATCTTTCCTTATGGTGGCTGAGACTTCATTTTAGGTGGACACAGACACCTGGTCCGATGTCTTCAATGTGCTTGAAGGGGTTTCTAATGTGCCTAGTGTTTTCTGAGCAGATGTTGGAGAAGGTGCTGAAAGAGCTGCAACCCCTCTGCACTGCAGAACAGGAGTTCATTGAGAAATTCTTCCTGCTAAACCAGGATGCTGCAGACCTGGAGCTGCTGGAGGTAAGTATGAGGACAGGGTCCTTTCCAGTCCCATTAGACAGCCCTCCCACCTGACTGGTACAAAACTCAACAGTCAAAACATGAGGCTGCTTACCAGTATCAGATATCTGAGATGTTTTGGGTTCCTGTCTTCTGGCAATAGTCAATATTAAGTGTCAGGAGTCAGTAAGGATAAGAAAACAGAGCTTCCTGATTGCAAAGGAGAATTGTCTTAGTCCTAATCAGTAGCTCCAGCAAAATCATAGGATCTCTGTTAGCTTGTACCCAAGCACTGAACATGAGGTGCAGTATAAGACAGCATTATTTAGGCTGAAATGAAATCCAGATTTAAAATTCTTCTTTCTTGGGGATGACACTAATGAGATATTGGCAAATTAATTGTGTTCTTCATCCCATTCTTTCTTTCAGGCCTCTGCCACTAAGGGGGAAGACAGCATGGCATCTCCTGAGGACCCTCCTTGCACCAAGCCTCGGAGCCAGTATGTGGGGAATCAGAGAGATCTTGCTGCTCTTGCAAGGGCATAACTGTGGTGTCCTATAGGAGCTGGCTGGGAACTATCTGCCATCCAGATTTCAGTTTTATGGTCCCAAGTTTTGCACCCTGGACAGCAGTAGACAGGAGACTCCTAGCTGGGCATGCAGAACCTTCTGGTTCTGCAGAACCTTCTAGTTCTTTCTCTTCTCAGTGCTGTGGCTCTGCTTCAATGTTGCTGAAATTGCTTTTGCCAGCACAGTAACTTTCCACCGAGAAAGCATCTCAAGCAAGCTTAGCTTGGTGGGAGCCAAGCAGCCTGACTCCATAGCTAACCTGAGGAGAATAAAGATGACCCAAGTCTACACAGGCTCTACTGTGATAGAGAAGGCTTTGATTTGCTCTTCTCTAAATGTACCTGTGTTCACTCCTGCTGGTGATGGTGCCAATACTCCTCCTCATTTAACTGCTTTCTTTCTTTAGACTAGATGAGCCTACAATCCGACTGCTGAGCGAGATCTTCAGTTCCCTGGAACCAGAGCTGAGAAGCTTTCTAGATGTTTGCAACAGAGTCCACCCATTTAGCTGCTTGCAGGTCTTGGTTACCTTGAATGACTCCGTCTTTGAGATGTGGAGTTCTTCCTCATCTCTTCCCTCATCCTTCCTCAACACTGTCCTGGGCAACATGCTACTCCTGGCCAAGAGCAGCTTCAACAAATGCATTGTGAGTGTCCCGTTATCAATAGCAACAATCTCAAGTGGTCTAGAGAAATGTTTATCTTCCTCTAGGTTCTTGTCAACTCCTATTCTTGCAAAAGCTCTACTGAAGGAAGTTCTCGTATATATCAGACCAGGGTCTGGCTCTGATTTTAGGAGGATTAGACCCTTGTGGAATCAGAGTTAGGGAAGTGGGCCTCAATAAACCTCATATGCTCTTTACTTCATCATCCATCATCATTCCTAACTTGTTATCTGGAAACTTGATTCATTATTTCAACTTGCAATGCCAATTTGTCCCCAAATACCACTAACCTGGTCATTTTGAAGCTGGAGGGTTAGGGTTTGGTGGTGTGGTTACACCAGGGCTGATGGCTCTCTGGTACATGTCTTGCCATGCTGCAGAATGACTCTGGGCCTGCAGTGGGCCTGAGAGTCCTGTTTTTGTCTGTCACTGCCAGGGGACCTTGTGCAAAGAGATGGAGGAGGTGAAAGTGAGCAACAAGGTGAGAGGTGGGATCCTGCCTTTCGTGATCCGCTTTGAGGAGTTTGTGAATTTCTCTGAGGAAGTGTTCCGGCCGGCTCGGCGGAGAGGCGAGCTGGATAAAGCGCTTGTCAGACTGGCTGGCAGCGTCTTCAGCAGCAGTGAGTACTGGGGGTGGGAGGATTCCAGCCGAGAAAGGTCTGAGATAAATGTACTTTGTTTTGAATCTTCAGTCTCTCCTTTCACAGGCAAGGATTTGGTTTTAGGTCTGAAGTGAGCTTTTGGCATGAGAGTCACATGAAATACAGAACTGTGTTGTGTTGAGAAAATTCTAGTATTTTGAGATTATGATGCAACATCTCTCCCCAGGAACTCATGCATGGTCATACCTGTCTGAGCACCTGTCTATGGACACGTCACAGATGAGAGCTCTTCTTGTTCCCATAGAGTAGTATCTCCTAGATACTCTTTCTTCCACCTCTTCTCTGCATCTGATGCAGCACAAAACTACACATAATTGGCTCCAGATGGGGTGTTCTGGAGAATATGGCTGCTCCGCAGAAACAGCAGAAGAGCAATTCCCCTGAAAATACCCAGGCCACCAGGAGAAAGGGAGATGTTGGGAAAGCCAGGCAGGTAGACTTCTTTAGACTTCTGTGTTGTCACATAGCTCCATGGGGTTCATAGCTGATTTTCAGTGCAGGCACTCTGCTTTCCAGCCTGGAGAGGACTTGGGGTGCTGTAGAAGTAACAGCTCCAAAACTCTGAACCGCAGATCCTTAGGAAGTCCAGAAAGCCAGCTCCTGTCTGCAGATGAGCTTGGGGTGACCCCTTAAGTAGCAGTTCAAGAATTAACAAGTGCAGGCCCCTCCAGGCTGCAGGAATGTTTACAGCAATGCAGGTGAGATAGGAAATCAAGCTAATGAGTGAGGATTAGTATTTGTGTAATGAGTAGTTACTCCCTCCGGTATTGGAAGAACTCAGATCGTTCAAATAAGCCAGTCTAATGGCATGTTTACCGTGCTGAGGGAGAACGGCTGTCTCTGCTCTGCATGCACAATGAGCCACGCAAGCTCCAGCTCTCGCTAGACCAGCTGGCAGTCTGGTGAGCTGTGTGTGTGCTCCTAAGTCTAAGTCTAAGTTGGAGTGCTTCTCCAACTTCCAGTTCAGAGATAGGTTTGGAGTGAGCTTGGGTGTATCTGCACCCTTCTGTGTAAACAGGCATCCAAATCTGGGATGTCCCGTGTCCAAATCTAGGATATTCCTCTGCAAGACAAAATGGTTGGAGACTTAAACAATGTGTGATGAGGGTCACCTGAACTCCTGATAAAGGTTTGCCATTGCCTGGCATGCTCTTTATCTCGTGTTTCTCCCAGTCTAGCCTGGAATTTCTTCTCTCTGTGTTTGATTTGTTCCTCTTATTTTTAAGTCAATAGCCTGTCCTCAGCAAACCTCAAGGCCAATACAGATATGATCATGATGGAAAATTTCCACCACATTCACTGCTTCCTGTGCCAAAAGAAGATAGGCTGCCTGGAGGGCAAAAAAAAAGAAGCCGAAGAAAGATATAGTCAGCACCTGCAGAAATACGTCATCAAGTACCTGGGCCAGCCTCTGGAGAAACTCCATGTGAGTACGGTTTAAACTGATCTTGTCCAGCACCTTTTCTTGGGTCTCAAAGGCAACCACTTCAAGGAATTATGAACTCACTAAACAAAGTCCATGGCAGAGAAATTAATCTAAAGGTTCTGTAGAAAAAAATCAGACAGTGTGCTGCCCCTCAGCTCCACTACTGAGGTGCGTGACAGGATGATGTGGCAAAACAGCCAGAAAATGAAATCATTAGAGGGAATTCTTTAGAGCTTCTAATCCTGATTTCTGCTCAATCAAACATAGGAAGGGACTTGAGCAAAGGGCTCGGGTTTCAGCCTTTACACAGGAGCCCATTTCAGGGCAGCTCATCAGTTGAGCATCTCTTTGCCTTTCTAGCACTTCTTTGAAGGCGTGAAGGCCCGTGTGGCCCAGGGGGTGAAGGAAGAGGAAGTCAGCTTTCATCTGGCCTACAGCAAGCAGGAGCTGAGGAAAGTCATTGAAAAATACCCCAGCAAGGAAGTAAAAAGAGCCCTTGAGACCCTCTACAGGAAAATTCACAAGCATCTCTGCCCAGAGGAAAATCTTTTGCCGGTAATTGCAATGTGGGCCTTGCGGCTGGGTGCAGTGCTGTGATGTTTGGTGGGTTTGGGGCTGCAAAGCAATAAATACAGCAGACATCTCCTGATCACTGTTTCTGTTCATCTTTCCAAATGCCTCATCTTCTTCTCTTTGTTAATATTCTACATCCTGTTCCTCAGTGACTTCTCTGCTTCCTTCCCAGAGGCTTGAACCACTCTCCCTTCAGGGAGAAACTGAGATGAGCACCAAGGCATGGTCTAATAGTGCCCTGCATAGCACACAGCTGAGCAGGCAGCTAATGGTCTGCATGTTTTTCCCCAGGTGGTGTGGCAGGCCATGGAACAAGAGTTCATACGGCAGTACCAGGAGTTTGAGGATCTCATCCGGCGTTGTTATGCAGGGTCAGGGATCACTATGGACTTCACCATGGAAGACTTACTGAGCTACTTCCACTCCATCACTCTGTCCAACATGTAAAAGTGACCCTGTCTAGATGGATGAACCCCCTGCAGCCACATCTTTAAGGAGGAAAACTCAAATGGCAACTCCTTTGCAGGGTGTCTAGGGTCTCATCCTGAACTTAATTCCAAATCACGTGTTTTTTCAGTCAGGAGAAATGGAGTTTCCAGGTCCAAGCTGTAACTTTCTTCTTCCAAGGAACCTTGGTTGTTTCCCAAATCTTGTATTTTATAAATATACCCCCAAATCTTGAATCTCTGCAAAAGTGAGTGCCAATACTGTGCCTCTTCAGGAGAGCACTTCCTAGTGTCCTCTGCAGCTGAACAGCAGAAGTCATCCTCTCTCCAATAATTCTTCCCCTTTTTAATTGTTTCCAGATTTCACGAGTTTTATTTGAACAAAAACTGGAGCAGAGCAAGCTCTGCTATTCTAGGAGTCCAACTGGTTTCTCAGGGAATTTCCTGTTCTTATAGCATGTTACTCAAGAAGCATCCCATAGTAATGTCACAGTGTTGTTAACGTATTTCTCTTGTTGAAAATATAGCCTTTGTGTAATTTTTGTGTCCTGTGATGGCATCTTGGGTCAGATCTATTATCCAGTATAGCCATGTCATAACAAAAAATAATGCAAACTCCTCAATTTTTTTGTCAGATTTTATATTGTGGGACTCCCTAAAACCTCAAAGCAGGCTGGGGGCCCATCTCAGGACTTTAGGTCAATCTCTCTTTCCAAGTGCAAGAGCAGAGCCTCAGGGTTCTGATAGGGCTCAGTGACCTTGTCCTTCCATCCAAATTTTTGGCTGATATTTTGAAGAAATTTTGATTTCCACTGCAGATGAGCACTCTTCAAACTTCTCTCTGTGCAGGCTATCTGAATAATCAATTTTCTCTTGACAGTCAATTTTCTATGGTTATAGGTGCATAAATGGGCTGAAGGAAGACACTTTTCTGGTGAGTGGGAAAAAGTTCATCCTAGATATTTGTCCAAGCTGATGCTCTGCACATGGGTCAGAAATGGGCAAAAATACATGCAAATGTTGCTAGGGAAAAAAAGGCTATCAAACTCCCTCTTTCCTTGAAATGAGCTGCTTTGCATGCTACTTTGTCCCTGTGCTCAGAGAACACACACAGACCAAAGGGAGAACATGGTCTGAGCAGTTTCTGGTATTAGTATATTTATCTCTTGCAGGCAGAGTTGAAAGTCTAAGTAAACACATTTCCATCCTTTTATAGTGACACAGCAAGCTGGCACATTCTTTGCCCCTGAGTTTATAAACCTACTTTCTTAGATACTAGATGCTGAAAAAAACAGGCATATGAAAAGCTCACTAAGGAGCTGCCAGGAGAGGATGCAGTGCTCTGAGTTTGATCTTTACAAATAAAGGTGAAGGGCTCAGTGCCAGCTTGCCTTCAAATGCAGGAGAAGCCAGAGACTGCCAGTGACCTTGGACAAGAACATGATTTTTCGTAGCAGGGGGGAAATCAATGTGCACTGCACAAAAAATGTACGAAACAGGGTTTTTTTTGTACAGTTACTAAGATGCCTTTTTAGGGTACTGCAAATAGACCCTTGATTCTCAGCTATCTGCACAAATTGGAGATGTTTTCTTTCTACGAAGAACAGCTAGAACAGGTGGAGCATTGGCAGTCTGAGTGGAGCAGGTTTGTGCATGATGTTTTTGACATAATGTATCCTGATCCTTGAGCCACTTGTCCCAGCAGCTTCTTCTCTGTCTGAAATACTCAGGACCCCGGAGTCAAGTGCCTGGAGAATTCCTGAGCTTTCAAAACTCTGTTCTAGTTGGGTTTTGTTGGTTTGTGTTCTGTTTTTTTCTCAAATTTACTTTCCGCAAAAGAAGAAAATCTCAAACTCTACCCCAGGTCACAGATTACTTCTTTGGACATGCCAGCTTGTCCCTCTACTCTCTTCCTGACTTCCAGAAATGTGAATATCACTCTGAGGCTCTTTTGTTGTGCTTCCTTGCTACATGCTTGTCTTGTTATTGTGGTGCCTGCAATTCCTTCGTTTTTAGCAGAATGAGAACATTGTCTTCCAGTGCTCCCAGGGACATCAAGTGTCTTTGAGACAGTAACACCCAGATGTGTTGCATGGTAGAAAATGCTCCTGGGGGCAAGGAGGAGAACAGGACCAGCTGCTGGGGGAGAGGCAACTTGTAGTAGCTGCTGCTTGAAGTCCTTTCTCTAGAGACATTCTTGCTGTCTTCTTACCAGTAAGTCACCCTAGAATAAACAGTAGCCTCAACAGTGTGCTTTTATATAGCTTTAATTAATATTATAACCATATAATATGATGAGTTATGCTATAATGCTATAATACTATAATAATTAACATTAACATAGCTTTCCCCGCTGTCCCTGGTCTTTATCCTGGACATTTCAAGCAGTGCACTCTGGTTGGACTTTCAAGTCCTTCTGCAGTTCAAAGTGCACCTGCAACACTCAGAGCTCCTATTTCTAATCTGTCTTGAGTATTTACTTTTTTTTTCCCTCTCTATACTTATGACCCTGCTCCCAGCTCAGCTCTGGCAGCAGGAAGCGGAAGAGCGTAGGGCTCTTTCCAACAACAGGCTGCCCCGCTGCTCTGTGTCTCCTGCTTGCAGGTACTCCGTGTAACTTTTGCACTCTGGTTTCCCTGTGGCTGTTTGCTAAGGGCTGCAAAGCAGATGTATCCCTGGGGCAGTGAGGTGGAAGTGAGAGCTTCCTTAGGCAGGAGGTGGGTGCTGCAGGCTGGGAAATGAGGACTCTGCAAAGAGGGAGCCTTCGTTAAGACTTCCTAGATAAGTGTTTGCTTGTGTTTCGGATAAGACAGGCACCTACCAAAAGGCTGCAGGGCTTTGTAGAGGGACAGAGGCCCAGGCTGCATGGAGCTGAAGTTGTTGAACACTGCACATCTTGTGCGAGGAAGAGGCAGAGTGCCTTCTCACGGCCTCTGCTAACAGCTTCTCTCCCTAACTGGAATTGGAAGGCAAATGGCAAGGAGAAAATGGGTTGGTTTTGTGGGGTATTTGTGTGTGTGTTTGTTTTCAATGTGTTTTCCATCTGCTAGCACCAATCCTATGGCAAAGCCATAATTCTGCTCCCTGTGTGTAAGATCCAGATGCAGCCTTTTTCCAAGGGGATGCCAAACTCTGACTTCAATCCTGAAACCTTCTTCTGGCTCCTTCATTTGAAGGTGAAGGAGGATGAGAGGGGACCAAAGAGGGTTGGAGAGATGGATCAGACACACTGTCAATTCTTAGGGCTTACAAATTTTCATTCATTGCAAGCTCAGTGTCTCAGTGACATCAGTCCTCAGTTCAGCTGCCCAGCTGGTGCTCCAGGACCTGCCCCAGCCTTTGGGCTCTGGCATGCTCAGGTGACATGAGGGCTGAGCTGGGCTCTGACGTCTTGCTGGGAGGAGAATATATTGATTCTGTACTTGTGCCATTTGCAGGTCAGAAGAAAATACTTTTTGATGTCCCTTCACAGTTCACAGTTCCTTGGACTGGCTCCCTGAGGGTTTAGTTGCTCCTAAACCTCACCTGCTGTAGTTTCAGAGATAATGTCCTGGAAGAAAGAGCGCATGAGTCCACCTCCTTGTTTCATCCAGCGACTGGACCACCTTGTGTTGACTGTGAAGAGCATTGAGGACACTGTGGACTTTTATTCCAAAGTCCTTGGCATGGAGGTGGTCACTTTCAAGGTAACATAGGTACACGTGAGGCTTAGGCTTAGGAGACCTGAAAGCACAGTCCCAGTGGCCAGCCACTGTGGACCTCTGACAATGTCTCTTGGGGCATCTCCTTGGGATGAGGATGGCATGATCATCACAAACTGTAGGCTGTCAAGGTCTGAGCTCCAAGAGATTCGAGCTGAGTCAAGGAAAGTTTCAAACTGTACTGCAGAAGGAGTCAAAGCAAGAAAGAAGGAGAGTCATCAGGACTGAAGGACCCTGAGGGTCTGCAAAGAAAAGAGGTCCCTAAATATTTTTCCCCTCTCTCTTCCCACTGTCTCAGTTCCATTCTTTCTAAAGTGACAATCGTTGCATTATTGCTGTAGCTGCTCTCATTCTGCAGGATGTCCAGAACTGAACACTAGCAGTGCTATGGGCTGGAAGAGTAGGTGTGAGCCATATACATCTCATGCTCCCTTTCCTGAGTCACTTCACATCTCCAGAGATGTAATGTAAATATTGTAGGGGTCAGTTCTTATCATGGGTTGCCAAAGCAAGAGTCCAGAGAATACAGCAAAGATACAGTCAAGTCTTCGGGTATTAGGACTAGACAAGTGAATGGATCTTGATAACTTCAAGGTCAGAAATTCTTATAGGACATTAATTCTTTTCTTTGGGGACAGGGAAATCGCAAGGCTTTACGTTTTGGCTGCCAGAAATTTAACCTCCATGAGGCTGGGAAGGAATTTGAACCCAAGGCTCGACACCCGGTTCCTGGTTCTGCAGATGTTTGCCTTATCACACAGACCCCCCTGGAGCAGCTGCTTGAACACCTGAAGGTAACTTCAGTTGTAATTGCACTTGTTCAAATCAAGTTTCACTGAAATGCCTGCAACTGAACAGTATAAGAGAGCTATTGTCATCCAAAAGCTTTTGTTTTCAGGGCTGAGGGAAGTGTGCACAGCACTCCTATAAGACTCAAGCATTAAACACTGGCTTTTTTGTCTCCTCACAGGCCTGTGGGGTGAAGGTTGAGGAAGGTCCTGTGGCCAGAACTGGTGCTATGGGCCAGATTACATCCATCTACTTCCGAGACCCTGATGAGAACCTGATTGAGGTCTCTAGGTACAGCTCGGATGCAGCAGGCATGACTGCAGTTAGGCTAGGAGAACACTAACCACTGCCCTGCCTGACTCCCAGAAGGAGAGAGCAAACAGAGGGCAGGATTTTAATGGCCATTTTACATTCTGTTTGCAACCTAAAACATGACTCAGTTTGCAGACCCACGGAGCAATGAAAAATAGACTTTGACAGCTATCTCTCAATCCTGCTTTTCCGAATCTCCAGTGATGGAGACTTCATCTGCTGCCTAGATCATCTCTCCTGCTGCTGCACTACCCTTGCTGAGACAACAGTTTCTGATGTCTCAAGCTTCTTTTGCTACATATGAAATAAGTGGTTTCTGCCCTCTTCATCTTGTGCACAAAAAACTTGATTTTCTTTCTTCTTGGTAGCTGCTTTGTGTTTTACATACCTGAGGATTTCTATATCTACCTTCCTCTCAGCCTGCTTAGCGTGATCCAGATTACCTGGCACTGGTGTCTCTAACATTAGGTCATTTCCTTGAATCATCCACCTGTGGCTACTGAACCTCACCTCCCATTGGGGAAGGGAAAGAGGGACCTCAGCATTTGACACAGGACAGGGCTGTATCACAGCAGAGTGCACTGGTCTGATGCAATCACTAGTCTGACTGATCACATACACATAACTCGGGATCATCACCTCCTGAGTGTCCTTCTTACCTCAATAATATAAAAAATATAGAAGAGGGAGGGTTTTTTTTTTTTCCCCGAAGAGAGCAATTCCTCAGCTGGCCACACTGGGGTAGCAGCGTTATCATCAAAGAAATAGTGCTAGATGGTAGATAGAACTCTTCTGACCTCTACAGCTAAAATAATCTTTAAAAATTAAAGAATTGGCAAACTGTGCTTTTCTTTTTTTCTTTTTCTTCCTTGAAAATACTTCCCGGGAAATCCAACATTATTCACAGTGAAAAAAAAAAAAAAAAACAAAAAGCAAAAACAAAAAAAACCCCAAATCCTTAATAAATTCATGGCTGGGCCATGAGACCTTCCCTTGGTTCCCTGCACACTATCCGGGAGACAGACAGAGGATCTCAGTGTATTACCACCTTACTTGCAAAATAACACATTTTGCATATTTCCAGACAGCAGCATGAGCATCAGATAGAATCACAGAAGTCATGAGTCATGAATTAATTTTCCTAAATGTATTCCTTAGTTAGCTAATTTAGTTTAGTTTAGTTAGCTTAGTTGCCATTTTTTTTAATTGTTTTGTGTTGTATAGGTGTGAATTTTACCCATCAGAGTTATTGGCATGTGGGTGCTCCAAAACTATCAGAGCAGCTCAGGGACAACCAGCCATTCACTCCCCTGACACCTCTGCTCCTCCCAGCAGGTGAATGAACTTCCATAACAACCCGGGAAGAATAAACAGAAGAAATCAGAGAGATGAGCAGAGTCACACAGCAAGATGGACCGGGGAGGAAGTTCAGATTGCACATGGAGGTGTGCAGTCTCCTAGAGCCAAGGGGTTTGGGGCAGGGACCCTGGAGAGGGGAGCCTGAAGGGAGAGGAGCCTGAGTCCTGGCACCGCGTCTGTTCTCCAGAGTGCTGAATGTGCCGTGTCCATGGGGATGGGAGGTTGCTGTCCATGGGGATGGGAGGTTGCTGTCCATGGGGATGGGAGGTTGCTGCCCACGGGACAAGGCTGATCACAACATCCCTCTCCCGCCAAGCTAGGCCTGGCTCTGCGACCTCTGTCTCCTCCCAAAGTTGTTCTGCAGCCAGGGCTTCTCCTCAGCCAAGGAACATTCCAGGAGAGCCCTGCTCGTTTCTGGGCTGGTACTGCAGTTATTGATTGATTACTAGCACGCACGCTGGCTAGTTCTGCACCAAATGTTCTTTTATTCACTGACCTTGTTACCATAAACATTTTCCTGAAGAAAGATTTCCTTTTCTTAATTTTATTTTGAAAGTCATTTATCTTGGAACAGCAGCAGAAGGAAGGACAAGGTCTCTTTTCTTATTTGGCCTGAGAGAAGTTAAGGACTTTGGTAACACCACATTAACAACTCAATTGCCCTCAGTGTCACACAAGGTGGCCTGTGGTTTTCACAGGCCATTATTTTCCCTTCACTCTCAGAAGATTTCACTTCACTTGCCAAATGTTTGGATCTCCTGTTTTGCTAGGGAGGTTAAACATTCACTGTTGGAAGCTAGAAATAACACATGAGATCTTTTCCTGATCTGGGAGACTGAACGTAGTGTCAGGGGCCCATATTTTTAGAGAAAATATCATGAATGAAAAACTGTCACATCTGGAGGGTGTCACATCACCCTCCTGCCTTCCTGCACCTTCCCTCTCTTAATCGTTATCTGAAATCTAGTCATTAATGGGAAAACACTGAATAACTTGTCATTCTTTGCTGAGAGATGCTTAACCTCAGCTAGGCTTTGCTGGATGAAGGATAAACATTCTCACTAGCAAAAATATCCATCAGGGCTCAGTGTAAATATGTGATTCTGGAGAAATCCTTGGCCACGGTTTCCAAATATACCAAGCCTTCCAGTTGACCTTGTCCTTACATCTGTTGGGCTTCCAGGCAGTCATCCTGCAAAAGCTGCTGCATTGAATATGCTTGGATTAAAGATGCAAACTTCATAGTCTGTATAGTGTAGCATTAGAACTTTACACCCAAAAAAAAAAAAAAAAAAAGAATTGATTTCATTTGTTTATTGAGAAGGTTTCAGTGTGATTATGTTAGACATTATGACAGGATGGATTAACAGGCGAGCAGTTTTTGCTGTCTGGGAAGTGCTTTGCACAGACCACTACCAGCAAGCTAAACAGGAACTAGCCCACATTCCTCCTTGCCTGTCTCATTTCATCTTGATCTCCCCAATCACATTGGAGACAGAGCCTTTGGATCTGCTATCACAGCTCTTTGTTTAAAATGAAGAGGAACATCACGCAGCTCTCCATTCTGCTGTTCAGAAAGGACTCACGAGAGCAAACCTTTTGGTAAACGATCACTTAGGTATTATCAACAGTAATATTTCATTCCAGATGGGTAGATAGGTTAACGGATACGTTTCATCAAGCTTTCCCTCCTGGGAGGGGAATGTCCCAATGGCAGTCACAGCATGTAGGTGCCCAAATCGCCGTCCAGAGGGCTCATCTCTGCACTGACAATAAAGGCTACTTCTGGCCAGTCACCTCTTAGTAGGTGCCAGGGCTACCTGCCCAAAGTCAGGAGAAATGTCATGTTACAGGCATAGGCTTGGCAGGGATGATCTTGCAGGCGGGGTATGATGTAGGTGTATAACTAATATTGGATCCCTCACCTACAATAGTCTTTCATTCAGAAAAGATATATGGGTCTCAAGGGCCCTTGAAGTATCTGTTCTTCACAGAGAGGTGACAAACACTTTCCAAATTCTGGGAGAAATAGGAATGTTTTGCAAGAAAGAAGAAAAATAAAATCCCTCTGTGTCTGAGAGTTTTGCTGACAGGGTTGTTTACAGTAAGTCATAGATATTGTTATCTGCTTAGCACTAACATGATCTAAACAGAGCCCAGAACAGCATTAAGGAAAGCACATAACTCTGTGGCCGAACTTCCCAGACATTGAGTTTAAGCATCTTCTCTTTAGGATTTGTCTAGGCATTCTCTCTGTCCATTCTCTGTTTTGAGCTAGACAATTCTGTACATTTGAATGCAACTAAAATATATATATGTACACTCTTCTTCACATGGGGTTGACTGGCTTCCACATGACATTGCAGAATTCTCACAGGTGTCCATGGGATTTTTTGGTATTTTTCATGGCCTTTCAAGTCCTCAGGCAGCACCATCTGTGAGCTGAAACTTAATCTGTGCACTAAATACCCACACAGACACACCTCCTGTTTCATGGGCTCCTTAGGTAGTAAAGCATCTATTTTGATTTCAAGAGACAGAAACTTTTCTGTCATTGGAAATGAATAGTAAAGCACCAACGAAGAAAGGAAATAGACTTTCACATGGGTAGGTCCCTTACTCAAACCCCACTTTCCCTGCTCTCACAAGGTACAGGCCAGCTGGGAACTATCTGACAGGTTCTCCAGGTTGTCCACCGTAGTGATGATGGCTTCTATTTTTTCATCTGAGAGCACATAAGAGGCATTGGATTGAAATTTCTTCAGGAGTGATTCTCTGCTCAGAGGATTCCTCCAGTGACCATAGAAAGTGTCACATTTGCCTGTCAGGACATCTCCGCTGTGCAGAAGCAGTGCTACCTCTCCGTACATCTTGTCAAAGTTGGCCACATTATCTTCAGGATGCTCTACCACCACTTTGTCCAGCAGCTCTCTCAGTTCCTGCCGGTGGATGCTGTTGTCTGTGAAGGAGCTAAGGCCCACTTCACCATCCAGCAAGGCAGCACATGCATTGAACTGGAAGGAGTGTCTGGCCTCATGTTCAGAGCTTGGAGAAGGCCTATTAATGTACTTTGATACTGGGACCTTCAGCACAATGGTGCGGATCAAAGAGGGAGAGAAAGAGCCTGCATAGTTGATGAACAGGTTCCGGACAGACAAGGCAGCATCAACCACCCAATGCATCCCCAGATGGGCTGGGAATCTCTTGAAAGCAATGTCCTGCTTCTCCAAGAGGAATTCATGATGGTCACTTGGTACAGCAAGTGGTTTGGGTTCATAGACATTGTAGAATGCACTAAATCCAGAGCATCCAGGGATATCATCCATAATGAAAGGGTTGGCCTCCATCCCTCGGGCAGCCAGCAGTGCCGCTTCGAGCCCCAGGCGAGTTGCGTTTCCCATGTGCAGCGGCTTGGCTTGGGTGGCAGCATTTGCCATCGGGGCCCCTGCAAATGAAGCAGCTATGCCCAAGGCGTGTGTGCACTGGGCTGTGCTGAGGGAGAGCAGTTTTGCAGTGGCAGCTGCACTGCCCATGGTACCAACTACAGAAGGAGGATGGAACCTGGAGAGGAAATTGCCAGTATGAGCACCCTGACATGGCCAGCAGAACATGGCACAGGGACTAACACAGCCCCTCACCTAACAAACTTACCATTGGACATGAAAGGAACTGCTACATCTCTGAAAACCCACCATGGGCCTGTTAATAGAAGGCCTGTTAATAGATCTATTGCCCCTCTCCCATTCTCACTCTTCTTAGCACGATGAGCCTTCAGTTTCTAATTTTGTGTGGTTTGAGGCCTACACAATGGTTGAAAGGGCTTGGAACAGTGGCTAAGAGTCTGCAGAGCTATGTGAGTTACCAAGAGGGGACATAATGCATTCTTAACGTTTGTCTTTCTTATGGAAATGGTTATATCATGTTCTTGCCCTGCTCACTAGGCCCATGTGGTGGAGAAAGGGAGATTTACCTTTTGGGAATGTTGTGAGCCTCGCTGGAGAAGTGCATGAGTCTTCCTTGCACTTCTACACCCACGTTAAATGCCAGCAAGAAATCCAGGCCACTGGGTTTGGTGCTCGGGGGCAGCATCTGGGAAGCTGCCAGGAGGGCAGGCAGAACAGCTCCTGAAGGGTGAGTGGCAGGGTGCCAGGTGTCATCAAAATCCATGGAGTGAGTCTGCCAGAGAAATAGAGAAAAGGACACGCTAGTACAAAGTCAGGAACAAGATCCGCCAGCCATTCAGTAACCTCCATATTACTGCTCTAAAAGCGCTGTGTGTGGAACTGCAGAGCAGCTCATGACTCTGAGAGTCCAACATCCTCCCAGGGCCTTGGCTGCTGCCCGTAACATCAAGCAGTGTCTTGAAAGGCCCGTAGAGCTCCTTTTGGAATAGCCTGCCTTACCGCAACTCCATTGGTAAATGCAGCAAGTGTTGGGGAGAGCTTTACGCCTGGCTTTCCATAGACAGAGCTCACAGCTGCTGAGGAATACAGTTCCTGTGGAAGAGAGGGCAATCCAGGTGAGGACCTCGAGAGAAGCATTGTGCAAAGCCAAAAAGCCCCCTTCTTCAAGGCACAAGTCCTCGTTCAGCCACCAAGCAAGGCTCTGCTTGTGGTGAAAGTGTCAGAATGGGGGCCACAGAAGTCCATAGCAATATGATGGTTGCACCTACCCGGCAGTATTGCAGAGCAATATTGAACACGTGCGTCCTGCTCCCCACAAGGCCAACCCCAATGCTGTCAAGGATCATTCTCTTGCTTCTGTGGCAGACGGCCTTTGACAAGTGTTTAGGTTGAACTTCATGGATGAAGGATGCAAAGCTGCTGGTCACAGTCTCCTCCGGAGCGCTCCTGGCCACCACTGAACACCAAGGAAGAGGGGATGGGTAAGACTTACGTGGCCCATGTTCTAACAGCTCACAAGACTTCATCCTTGGCCTCAGAGCACAGGACTTGGTCAGCACTTTCCTTGGGTTAGGAGGCTGGAAATGGCCCTAAGGATATGGGAGGTATGGGGGCTTCCCTGTGCTTTCAGGGGCCGTGAACCTCTCCCTTGACAGGCCAAGTTCAGTTCAGCATATCAGAAGATCTAGCCTGTGCTTCAGAAACAGATTAAAATGGATCTCCCATACTCAGTGTTTGAAGAAAGATGATTTCTTGCCACTGAAAGCACCTTTGCTGATAGACAAGAAGCAACATCCATCTTCCCAAGGTAAAGTTAGTGTCTCTATTCATGTCATGTCATGTGAAGCTGTACAGATAGCAGAAAATACTAGTATTTCTGTGTATGGAAATTACCACTTGCAAAATGTTGCAGGTATTATAATGCTGTGGAAAATAGCTTAGGACTACTGAACTGTTTTATTTCAATGACAAATTGCTTTGTTTTAGTGAATGACAAACAGCATCTTGAAAAGACACGTGGTAAGACTATGGAAACTATAAGACTCAAAGTAGTTAATATGTGCATGATTGCAAGTCTTTCAATATATACATACTCACACACACAAATAAGACCCAGCATGTATGTCCAAATGAAACTAATCCCAGGCAGAAGTTAATACGAATCAAGGAAGAATGCATGAATATTTTATTTCCACATCTTACAGGAAACCTCATCAACAAGTACACATGAGGCTTTTTTTTTAATCAGAAAATACTCCAATTAAAAAATGACCACCCCTAATTTCACTAGGAAGTTTTCATTTTCAAATGTCATGGCTCCTGACTCACAGTTTGCTTGGAATTGTATTTGGACTCACATAAAGTCTAGGAGTCCAAAAACCACTTGTAAACACAGCTGAGAATCTCATCATAGCTGTGACTCACTGAAGCAAAATTCACACTTTGCAGTAGCCCCGTGAAATATATTGCTATAGGAATCTGTAGCATTCAGCAGTTTGGAAATCTGCTGCTGACAAAATCTGTGTTCACCCTGTGTATGCTGAAAGTATCTTCTGAATACCAGAAGCAAAAGCACCCACGCCCTCAGCAAGAGGGAAACAGTGAAGTCAAACTAGATTGGAAGGATGGAAAGAAAATCAGTGTGAATCATGCTGCACCCATGCAATTCTGACTTCTTCCTTACCAACATGAAACACTCTTTGTCACCCTAGTTAAATAGTGACATTTTTAACCCTCCATTAAGGATACTTTACCCACCAGTGTTTTCATCTCAGTAGAACAGCTGGACAATAGAACTAACTTAAGAAAAATGACCTTGTATAAAAAGTTTCTCCAACAGCTAATAGATTTGCATGGATTATTAGTATTTCTGTTGCTCTCAGCTGCTCATTAAGTTCTCTGAATTTCATTAGTTTTGTTAATTATGCACACAAAATAAGTTAATATACAAATTTATGAGAGATGAAATGGCTACATGGCACAAGTCTGATAAATTTGATTTCCTAGAGTAACTGCATATATGCAGTACTGCAGAAGACAGTACACTGTCTGAGAGATATTACAGGAAGACTCATTGATGAATCGCTGTAAGAAATGTTAATAACAAATGAACTGTAATAAATAAGCAAAGAGAAATTAAGAATCCCATCTGAGCCATCCAGTAGCAGCAATTTAAATATTTTAAGGTTATGGTCAAAATATTGGAAAATCTGGTTCAAAATCAGGTAAATATCCTATTTTAGCACAGGACTAGTAGCAACATTTTTACCCTTGTTACTTTTTCCCTTTTCCTGGGTTTATTTCTATCTCATGACAATAATTAACATAAGAAGACCCTCAAGCATGCTTTCTCTCCCAAGAATGAGAGATTTTTTTCAGAATGCTTAACCCAGATCCATTTTTTTTTATAGGTAATGACACAATTATTTGAAATATAATTCAGAAAAGAAGAGAGAATGCTGTTCTGCCGAGAGATACAAACCATGAGCAGCAGTTTTATGTACTTGTCGGGAGCTTGCCAAGATCTTCTGGGATTTCTAGGGTAAAGACAGAGAAAGATCACTTGTCACCTAAGCTGCCTGAGCTCTCAGAGATGTTTTACCATTTGTGCTCTAGCATGGCACAGTAAAGACATTCATAGACCAATAAGTGGATAAAACTAAATCTGAGAGCCTACCCACTTGAAATGAAAAAATGTTTTCCAATGCCCAGTCCAGCTGGGGTGCCAAGAATAGCCAGAGGAGAAAGCAGCATCGTAGAAGGGGCAGCATCGGCTTTCAAGCTCTACCAAGCAGTCCTCAGAGCTGAGGAGGGACCAGCTCAGAATGGATATGAGGAGTAAGAAACATGCAGCATTTCCCAAAGAGCAACAAAGCCTCCTCATGGCATTGTACAAGATATTTGAGATCCGTAAAAGGAGTAAGCCCAGAGAAGGAACTGAACAGGTTAGTAACCATGAAAAGTGCCCTTGAAAACCACCTGGTTTTGTTAATATGGGCACATATTCCCATTTAATGTCCTGACAGTTTTGACCACTTGAGGAACTGTTCCAATACCAAAAGTAGCTCTTTAAAGCAAAAAGAGAAAGATCAGAAGTGGAGAGATTCTGTATATGAAGTAGTATTTACCTGCAAAGACAAGTAGACCATTCTGGTAGCTGCTAACACTGCTTAATCTCCAGCTCTGAACTGCTCAATTCGAGTGATGGAAAAGGTGTCTGTCTGCAAGGTGCTTTGGTGTCAGGCTTTATATATGCTTCTGGAAGGCAATTTGCTTTTTGTTTTGATTTTCCTTTTTTTTTTTCCTTTTTTTTTTCAACTGAATTTCAAGTGTGATGACATCAGCCTCTGGGGACGAAGAGGGTGGGGGGAAGAGGTGGGGGGGGGCGTTTTTTCTGGGCTGAACTGAAGGGAAACCCCTTTGGTTTCAGGAAATAGAAAAAGCTTTGGGACAATAAGTGACGAAGTTCAAGGAACTTGGTGTTTCCAAAAAGCCACAGGTGCCAATGGGTGAAGCAACTGGTTCTAGGCTCCTCCTACAGAGAAGGACTATAAAAATGGTACTTACCAGGAAATGAGAGGGACAAGAGCATCCTTCCATTGAGCTGAAGTGTCACCAAAACAGGTAATCCAAGCTGCAGAGATATGAGTGTAGTATATTTTCCTTTGATGCTTCTTTTAAAAACTTTTGGTATTCTAGCATTTGGCTGAATCTTTTCCTAAGTCTCCTTCTTCTAAATCATCAGTGCTGCAATGTTGCCTTCCATGTGTTACAGGTTCACTGAAATGTTAATATGAATGTAAGATCTATGTCGTAGGTGCCAGGAGACACTGGGACCCTTCATTCATCCCTATGTGAATGCCTGGACTTTGGTGGAATGCTTTGGGGGGTCAATTAATATTATGCATATTATTGTGTACAAAATATCAGTTTAAAGTGATGTATTTTGCAGCCAGTCATATACAAACAGCTTGGATTTTCTACAAAATATTAGCCAGACCTTTGATCAATGTGAATGTAGCAATGCCTCTCAGACACCTTCGTGCTAATTTTTACCAGATGAGATTGGGAGCTGTGATACATATTCCTGCCATGCAGAGTTGTGAGGTACCGTTAATCCTGTAGCATGCTTATCCAAAAGGGATTTCATTTCATTCTTTTACATATTTATCTTGTGAGATACATTGTTTTCTGAGAGCTATGTAAACATTTGTTATCATTAAGAGGGAATGGAAAACTAATCGCAAAATGTCACTGAGGAATACATGTCTGCAAAAGAGAGGTTTTGGGTTGTCATTTATAAATCCAATGGTCTTCTAAGTTTTGCTCCAGCCTCCTATGGAGACAATGTCCATACATCAACATATTCCCATTTTCTTTGTTGACAGTATTAAACAAGGTAAAGAGACACAGGCAGCAGATGCTAGGGTTGAGCAGCCACACATGGTGGTATCTGCAGTGTTGCATCACAGTTTTCATTGAATCCACTGGAGCTGCCAAGGTATAAGAGTGAGATACATGTGGGAAGGAGCTACTCTGGAAGTGGGGAAGGGAAGGTATGGTGAGCAAGGGGGCAAGTAGAGTAGAAGGGGCTGAGATGCTCCAGCCAGGCTGGAGATGACCACATGGGTCTGGCTCAAAAGCCATGCTAAGCAGAGAAGAGACAGAGTAGCAGGAGGTTTGGGTTGTTCAGAAGCTCCAAGTGTTAGTTGATAAGGAGACAGTGGAGGCTATACGTGAGGGAGTTCTTGATGGGTTCATGTGCAGGAAGGATCACCCTGGGCTGCCCCATCCCGCTAGTAGGACTAGGCCTCTCTTGTGGTTGTAAGGCCTGGCAGTGTCCCCAGGTTCTGGAGGCATCTGCGTCTTGGGAAGGCCTCCTTCCTTGCAGTTTGCTGGACACTAACTGCACTGGTTGGGGACCCACATAGTGCAAAGGAAGTCCTCGTTTGCTCCTCAGGCTCTCAACTGTTCCATACTGCCTGCCCTGTCTCCACCTGTAAACCCACTTTGCCTCAGTCCCAGCTGTAGACACAGCTTGCAGGCTTTGGGGCCAAGGAGAGGTTTGGTGGGAGCTCCTTCTTTGCTGCATTGCATTGAATACAGAGCAAGTGTGTTATCAGTCTTGTACTGGTAACATCTGAGAGCCTGCAGAGCAATGGGTCCTTGCTAAGTGCCAGAGGCAGGAGATGTTCTAGCTGGGGAGTGACAGCAGTGCTGATCTTGTCCTGTGGACAAACTAGACCTAGGCATACTGTGAGCAGAAAGTGCCTCAAGATGCCTCCATGCAAGATCTTGCTTCACTGGAGCAAGACTGGACTGGAGCAGTCCAGGTCGTCATTGGTGCTGTTATCCCTGGGAGAATGTCAAGACGGGATTTGTTATCTGAAGTATCCTTATATTGCATAGAATAGAAGAGGAAGGCATGGGACTCACATCCCCAGTGATGAAATGGCCCTTTTGTACAATCCCAAACCCTCTCCTTACATGGGAAGATCCTTCGTCTTCCTCCTTTCCCATACCTTGCTCTAAATCCTCTCACTTCCTTTTCCTCTACACTTCCATACAGCACATTCCAGTGTGTTTCCACCCATTCCCAGGAGCCCTACAAAAAAAAAACTCTCCAAACCTTCACTGTAATCAGAGGAAAGCAGCTCTGTTAATGTCCCTATGTCCTTCGCAAAGTTAAACTGCCTGCCATAGGGTCAAAACCAGCTAATTATGCAGGAGCTGCAAACCAAGTGAGTCTTGGCAAATTAAAAATCACTTCTGCTAGCAGTTGCCTAGCCAGGCGGTCCTCCAGCAGCAAACTTGTCTCATCCTTCTCCAGAGAAAGACTCAAAGCGGGTGCTCCTTGCAGCATGCCTAGAAAGTCTTTGTCGGAGCTATTTTAGAGCAGAACATCTGGAGGAACTTAATATTGTGGCCTTTATCCAAGTATAACCATCTCAGCTAAGCTGCTTATTTGTATCTGGATGCCATAAAAAGTGTCAACATCGTAGACTCCACAGGTAGCTCCTCAGCTACTGCTAAGGATGCAATACCTCATTTTGTAGGGCCCCATCCAGGCCAACCTTTCATACAGGTACTTGACACTGAAGGGAGTGCTCTTCCTGCAGAGCCACCGGTTGGTGAAGCTCTTCCTGAACAGAAACATCTCAACTTTAGCACAGCTAAATAATTGAATGAATTAGCTGATCCCTAGAGGGATCACCAGAGGTATATTCAGTTTAGAACTGTTACTTGTTCCAAAATTTAGTTTGTTGAATCAGTTCAGAGTTGTTAGGAGTCAGTATTGCCCTTTTACCCTGTGTCTTTGATTTCTATGTAAATTCATCCTTTAGAGGGAATAGATTTGAGGGAAAACAGGTATGAGAAAAGAATGAAAAAAAGGAATCCAGAGGCCATCAATGTTTGTTAAACAGTATACGTCTGCCCAGGATTAGTGTTTAGTATTAGATGCTGAGGTTTAAGATGAGTATTCACTCATTAACATGAAACTACTCCCTGCTGGGTAGAAGCAGACGCTGTCCCCTTGCTCTCCTTCACTTCCCATATCAGTTGTAGCTCTGCATCCTTTCCTCATTTTCTGAGAGGTGTTTTTAAGGTGGCAGAGAACAGAATACATCACTTGGCTCCTTCTCCAGGTCCTTTAGGTCATAAAATATTCTAAAAATAACAAAATAACAAGAACATTGCCATTTTATTTTTGTCTTTGTTTCCTAACAAAAACCTCCAGAGAGCAAACTCCAGCTCATGGTACCCAGGAGTGCGGAGGAATGGAAATGTGGGGGCTGCTTGCAAATAGACTTGTTAATGGTAGAAGTATGAAGGATTTGAAAATAGATTATTTAGTCACTACAATTTCAAAAAAGGGATGGAGCTGGAAAATTCCATCTGGAAGGGAGTCTGTGTATGTGAGTGCAATGCCTGCCTGTTTGTCTGTAATAGTGGATAAGAAATGTCCTGGAATGGCTCAAAATACCTTGTGGGTTTCATCTGAATGTTTGCTCATTTGTGTTAGACTATTTATTCCTCCCCATCTACAGCAGCCGGAGAAGAGGAGGCAGGAACCATCACCACCACCTGCAGCGCTTCAGGGCACCTAAACATGTTTTTGCCAGAAATCCATGTAGCCTAAATAGGTTGTGTGTGTTTGTTCTGGATAAGTCTCTGGAAAGTAGGCACCTAAATTTCTGCTTTGAATTGGGCCTTTGTTTAGAGCTATGAGCAGGGAGGCACTATGGAAATACCTGAATCTGTCACTAATTTCTCCTCCTTGGAGCAGGGGCAAAGCTTTGAACACTGGCTAGACGTCTGTGCCAAAGCAGCACCCGTCTAGACGGAGACTCGAGGGGAGAGACGTCGAGATTGTGGGTGACCACTGACACCACTGTTTTGTCTGGAAGGGAGACGACCATGGCGAGTGCAGCGGGCTTTGCGGCCGTGTTTTACAGCGAGCCGTCGGTGCTGGGGCTCCTGGCAAACGTCGTCAGCGCCTTCCTCCTCTGCCTGCAGAACTTTGCCACGGCTCACACCGGGATCAGGCCCGTGGGAGTAGAAGACATCCTCGCAGGTGAGGCACTGCCTTCCAAGGAGGGCATCTTGGCTGTTGGTCGGAAGCTCTAGCTGGTCGGATAAAGCTCTAGGATGAAGTTTATACAGAGTCACTCCTGTGAGCCAGTTCACAGAAGCATTTTCCAATATACAGAAGCTCAGTGTGATCCCTAGGACAATGGTTCCTCCTTCCTTAGCGACTCTACCATGAATCTAGTCCAAACCCTTCATGTGTTTTCCCCCTTACAGTTATCTTCATAGATCTAAACCAGACTGGAGCTCTGTCAGATTTGTTTGCTATACTGAGCATAAAGGTAGGAAGAGAGGAAAAGCCAGAGGGCATAGAGCCAGTCACTAGAAGGCTGTAGGACCTGCAGTGGGATGTCCTCCAGTGTCTGGAGACACAGATTTGCTTCCTGCAACTCAAGCCTCTCTGTGGCTTGCTCCCCTCATGACACTGCGTTCCTGTGTCTCTCAGGTGTCCACCTCATCTTGATTGGAGGCTTTGTTCAGCTCCTGGCAGGATTCCTTGCCTTCCGGAAGTATGATCACCTTGGAGGTGCAGCCTTTCTGACCTTTTCTGCTCTATGGAGTAGCTATGGGGCTACACGCATCATTTCAGCTGCATATACCCCTTGGCAGAACTTAACTCTGGCCTCAGAGAATGCCAGTCATCTCCTGCCTGCTGCCATGGCCCAACCCTCTGCCAGTCAAAGTGTTGTGGCTGGGCTGGTGGCTTACATTTCCATCTCCTTCATCCTCTCCTTCTGCTCAGCCACAGTGAACTACATCATGCCCTTCATATTTGGGGCAATCGCTCTTGCCCTGGTGTTTGAAGCAGTTGCACTCTTTGGCCAGTGGGCTCTGATAGTGTCAGGTGTCCTTGAGCTGGTCATTGTAGTCTGTGGGTTATATGGGGCAGTGGCTCTCCTGCTCAAGGGCATCACACAACGGTACGTTCTCCCAGGCTTTGGGCATCCACTCTTCAATGTTTTGCTACTGGGGTCAGCACAGAAGAGCTCTTCCAAGGCCATTGGAGAAGAGAAGAAAAAGAATACAAAGTATGCTGAACCCATGGCCCTAGGCAACATCTGTGATACTGTCTCCTCCTTTATATTTGTTTTCTACTACTTTGGATACACGAAGACCTTCTGTATTGGAGCAGTATGGATATCCATCATCTCCAGCTGTCAGTTGCTGTCCAGTTTCTACAGTTATCTGAGAGATGATACCTATCACACTACCAAGCTTGGTGTTCATAGCCTGTACTGGCTGGTGATGTCTTGGGAAGAGTTTATACTAACCACCTTCACTGGGCCAGAGAAGACTCAGGAAAGTAGGCTGGGAATGTTCGGAGGTTGGTTCTTCCTGGCTGTTGCCTGCCTGCTGTTTCTGATGTCTTTCCACAAAGATACCCTAGAGATGCTGCAAAACGCCTCTTTCATTGTCCTCACAGCTGCTACCATCCATCAGATCCCAACACCAGGTGCTTACTTATTCCTTGGGGCTGCTTGCAGCCTTTGCACTGCCCTCTCAATGTACGCAACTTTTGCCAGCCTTATCAACTCCATTGCGGAGAAGGCTTTGATACCTGTCGGAGTCCAGGCTATGTCCAGCTCAGCTCTTCAAACCATACTCATGTTTGCCAAAGCCTGTCTCACAAGATCGAAAGATTTCCAAAGCAGCACCAATGCTGAACTGCCAGATGCCATGTTCTACATCTGTAATGGCCTGGCAGCAATCTCTGCTATCCAGGGTACTTCCAATGACCCCATCAAACAACAACTCTCTATACCATCTGTGCTCATCCCAGGAGCTGTAATGCAGCTGTATGTGTGCAGGATCCAAGTTCAACGAGGAAGAAAATCTGGCTGCATTCTTCCATTCTGCTATGCTGCCTTTTGGGGAGCATGGACCTGGCTTCGATTTGCAGGTAATGCAAGAGTGTACTTACTGCTTTCCTTATGCAAAACAAATAGAATTTGGTTTTAAGAAATTTCACACTGCTTTTTCCAACAGAATTCATCCAACAGACTCAACATCCTGGTTTGTGCTCATGTAATTGATGGCCATGATGGCCAATTGGTTTTGGCCATGAAAGGAGGTCTCAGAATGGTAAGGGTGGGCAGTAAAAATGCCTCATTTAGATCCTTGTTAGCAGCATGCTCATAGTGCCTCCAGGCCAGTTCCTACTAGATTTACCACCTTCTGGGATAATTAGAGCTGTTAGTCATGAGGTATGTTGAAAAGATATTAATCTCTTCCACCAAACCCAGAAAAACACCTTGGTGTCAATCACAATCTGAAGGAAAATAAAATGGCATACTCAGCTTCTCGGGCTAATCATCATAGGTCCTTCAGCTAATACCTCATATATTTTATACTGCAAAAGTTTCATTGCAATGGGTTTCTTTATAGTGGTCACCAGGAAGTAGTTTGAACTCTGTCCTTCCAGCTGCAGACAGGTTATTTGATTACACTGCACTTAATGATCTGCTGGTTCTATTTCAGGCCACTTGGTGAACATTGGTGCAGGAAAGAGTGAAGGATTCACTGCTGGTTCTGTCGCCTTTTTGGTACTCAATACCTTTTTAATTATTCTTGGTAAGTCTCAGTACCTTATGTAACTGATTATTCAGGGCATTTGAGGCCATATCCTTAATCTAACTGGTAGCTACTCTGTGGTGGAGACATACAAGCTCATGGTGAGAGAGTCTCAGCTTTCACTCTGTCCCTCCAGATAGGCCAGAATTGAAATGTTTTGCCCACAGCCAACAACAGAAGCTGAGTTGGGCTTAGAAGAAATAGTCATAAGGGAGTGGAAGGACATTTCAAAGAAAATAAAAGGTTCAGTTAAGGCAAAAGTGTTAGACTGACTGGGTTACTGGCATATATCCACAGCCATCCTCTAGCTCAGCTGTTGTAAATCAGGATGTTCTTGGCTGCTCCAGAAGAGTTTTCCGTGTGAGCACAGCATGCTGGCAGATCAAGGGCTTGGCATCTTGTCTCTTGAAAGCGGAGGTCTAACCAAACAACAGCCATACCTATCTGCTCCCATTCCCCTCAAGAACAGCGGAGTTAGATCATATGTTGCTCCTGTTTCACAAACATTTTTAACACATATGCCCCATTGTCTGATGTTGGTGCCTTTTATTTCTTTTTCTTTCCACAGCTTCCTCTTTTAATGTGGTCCTTCTCTTCGTGACCGTTGCAATGGAGCTCTTGATCATTTGTTTTCTGCTCTTTACAGTGGAGAACCTCCCTTGGCCATTCGAAAGTGAGTTGCAAGTGAACTTCCTCTTCAAATCTTCATTCAGAGTGTGCAGTGATGAGTTCCTGGTTAAGGAACACTGTTCTGCACAAGCTCATCACTAAAATTAGAGAACAAGCAGGAGAGTGTGTTGCCATTCCTAGAAAACTGGGTGTGCAAGCTGCAGATGCTGAGCATTTCATCTACATAGCTGGATGAGAAAACTTTCCCTCATATTATCCCCAGCACTCTGTTAGAAGCTCCTCCTAACATTATGGATATGGCTGATCCTTCTGGGTCAAGAGAGCTTCCTGAGATTCTGTGCAGTCCTGCTTTCTTTTAGTCATACAGAGAGCCAAGATTTGGGGTAAACTTGAATTTGGGATGAAGTAGACATGCCACTGCTATAGACAGCAGTAATGCTGTTCAAGCATTACTTCACAGCAATTGAGAATTTGCTTTGCTACTTGCTCTAACAAGATGCTTTGTAGAAGCTGTTTCAGCAGGATGGAAGAGTGATTTAGCAAAGACAGGCAAGTCTGGAAATGCCTTGAACTTTCAGTCCCACAACTGTGCTGAACTACAAGTACTACAATTGTGGCATGAGAGGAAAGATTGAAGTGAGTTTATTATTCCAGGAAGTCATAAGACACACTTCCTTTGACCCTTTTTTTTTCCCCCTAGTTGTGATGCTAAGCATTTTTGGCATCATTTGTTTCTATGGAACAACAGCATCACTTGCAAACAACATGTTTGGGAAGGATCTGATAATGATGGGACCCCCTCTGTTCATGGTAAGAGATTCTTTTCATGATGTTGTAGATTTGCTGTTCAGGAGGGACACCTTATGGCCTTCAGACTCACCTAGGGAAGTTCAAACTTTCATGGATTTTCCCTTCATTTAACCCCTTTAGCAGCAGGAGCTCCTCACCGTACTGGATAACTTTAATTATTGTTTTGTAGAGTTTTGAATGCCTAATGAAGACACTTTCACCTAATGAGGTTGATTGATCTAGCAGCTCCAAATCTTTCTGCAGAGCTAGATTAAATCAGAAGTTCTAAACACCGGGAATCATGAGAAAGAACTTGAAACTTAATCATACTCCACCTACTGCAGGATTTAGGATTCCTTAGTGGTTTATATGGCTCATTTTAGAAGACAGTTATTTCTCCAGGAAACAGTCACTGTGCTGGAGTTCATCTCCCGAAATTCTGGACATCAGCAGTTCAAATGTCCAAATCTGAGCTAATTTCTTTGACTATTATTGAGACAGAAATTAGCACTTCTTTAATCTAATTTATTTGATCTACTTCAGGTGAAGTGAACCTGAAAGGGCTGCTCATGCCTTTTGCCTGGCCCAATGTGATACCTAAATCCTGGCCTGTGATTCATATGATTGATTATCCCAGCTATATCGCAAGTAACGTCTGTGTTGCCCCCTGGTTTCTACTAGGTTGAGAGCTCTAAGGAGGACCACGATGACCCTCCACCTTGCATATGCCCCAAGTCCCACTGCACGAGTGGCCTGAGAACGATCGCGGACTTGCTGAACACTGGGGCAGTGTGTGGGGTGCCAACAGACACGGTGTACGCTTTGGCTGCCTCCTGCAAACACCCTCAGGCCATCGAGAAGGTCTACAGAATCAAGGTGTGGATACAGGGCAGGTGTTGTTAGCTGAATCTTGCTTGTGCACAAGCAGAAGTGGGATCTTCTTGTTCCGAGTCTCCCAAAGACTCAGAATTTGGCTATGGGTAAAGTTTATGAGTAGTCACAGCAAAACATTATGGACCATTTTCTAATCTGAGCTGCCTGGAGATAACTCTCACCACTCTGGGTGTAAGATACTGTACATTAAACAGCCCCATTCTGCCTCACTGCTGGGGGCAAAGCAGCAGCCCTGACATCTGTGCAAAGCGGGTCCAAGCCTGTGTTTTCCTCTGCCTTATGAAGTGCTGAACAAGAATCCCAGCTCTAAATTTCCCCAGACTTTTGGAGACATTCAGGGTTGGAATCAGTCTCAAGTTTTGCACCTTAAATACATCTTTTTCTGCCTGTCCCTGTCTGTTCTCCATGAGGTAATTTCCTGGCTAGTCCAGAGAATTAAGCATAACAGACTATCTCAGCTGGCAATGGCGTGAACATTGGTAACAAAGGCAGTCTTTTCTTTCCTGCCCTGGTGCCAGTGCTAACCTTCCCCATGGATGAGATAATATAAACAGAATGTAAATACATGCCCAACTCCTTAGTCACCTGGCTCTCATGAAACTGATGTCACTCAAGAACTGAAATGACACCGCTTTGTAAGCTCTTCTCATTTTCCCTCCATATCACTGTTCATTGCATTGCAAGAGTATTTCCAAGCATCAGAAGGAGATATAGCTACTTGTTTTGGGGTGGCTTGATTATCTATTATTCTGTTATTAATTCATAAAGTTGCCTTTGACTTATAACAGGGAAGCTAGAAGAACACAAGGCCCTGGATACCAAGATTGACAGCACTGATAATGAGCAGAGCATCATCTTCCCTCATTCTGCTGTGTCCAAAGAAGGAAAATTAAGATCCCAAGAGCAGACTAAACTTCTCCCCTTCAGTTTGCACATGCAGACCTGAAGTGTGACACAAATCACAGCATAGCCTTCACCTTTGCTCAGTATTGTGTGCAGTGATAGCACTTTGCTTCCTGAAGCTCATGGTTTCTGGAAAGTATATGAAGTGGGATCCTAATGGGTTTAAATCTTCTCAAGTCAGAGATTCTCTCCTTACCTATTTTTCTTCCTTCTCTCTTTCTCATTCGTGCAGGACAGGCCTCAAGAAAAGCCCATCTGCATTTTTATTTCAAACCTGGACCAGCTGCGAGCTGCAGCTCCCCCCATCAGTCCGCTGCTTTGGGATTTCATGGAAAATGTTTACCCTGGTGGTATCGGCTGCATTATCAAGAAGGGAGAATGGCTGAAGAAGTTAGGTAGATATATCCTTGTTCCTACTTGTCTTGTCCCAACTGTGGCTCTTCAGTACAGCAGCTCTACAATCCACACAGGCTTTCAGATGGCAATAGGAAGAGTTTATGTTCACTTTACTCTGAGAAAACATCTCTGAAACTATTACTTGCCCTGCTAAAATGTCTAGCAGATGGTATTAATGAGCTGGAATGGGTCCTTAGCAGTGTGAGCCAGCATGAGAGTCTCATAAATCCAGGAAGACTCAGAGCAGGGGAGGCTCATGTGGGAAGGGAGCGTGGGAGTTCACCTCTTACAAGTCCCTAGTGTGAAAAGGATGGAAAGAAGTCACAGAAGATAGATTCTGATCCAGAAGAGCCCTATGTCCTGCATTTCTATGAAATCATCCGTGTTGATCTCTAGCCACTAAAGTTTCAATTGCTTCCCTTCTTCTTGTTCCTGTACAGTTAGTCCTGAATTTTTAGAGTTGCTCTCATGCATTCCTAATCTAGGGTGCTGCTTATGTGAAACCACACCGAGAGATTTTGATGGGAGGTGTGCAGCAGAGGCACTTGAAAACTTCAGGAAAGTGGGAGGTCTGTGCCAATCTCTCATGTGCCATCTGCTAACACCCTCTGCCTTCCTGTCAAGGGGTTGGAGCAGGCTACAGCAGAGTGGGGACTCAAGACAGCATTATGATCAGAGTACCTGACCTAACTGTTCTGGTACATCTCATCGACATGACAGGACCGTTGGCAATCACCTCTGCTAATCCTAGTGGAGAAGTTGACAGCACACACCATGACATGGTCATCTCGTAAGTATCTCACCCACTAATCAGAAATGGTATTTATAGCTGTCTTTCAGGTAAGCAGAAATGTACACCATGATGATAAAGATCATGAGCCCAGGGCATGTACTGGGGCAAGGGGAATTAGGCTCAATGTAATCTGAAGTGCTGGATAGTTTTGCTCCTTCTTTTCCCTACAGGCGTCTTGGTCATAAGCTGGAGGGTGTTCTCTGTGATGGAGAATCTGATGAGGTGGTGGCATCAACTGTGGTCAACTGCACAAAGATTGATGAAAGTGAGTGTGAGAACCGCCCTTTCTATGTGCAATAGGATTTTCCTGGAATCTTTCCATTCCTTTCAATAATATCAATCTGGCAGTGTAGTGTGCTCCAAGAGTAACATTTCTTGAGCGCCTGGACATTTGCAAACATGTTGATGGAGAGGAACAAACAAAAGATGTCCTTGGAGTACCTCAGTGTTGACAGAGAGTGAGGCAGTGAGGAGAGACTGGGTGGTGCATGCAAAGTAAACCTTGTAAGAACAAAATGCTTCAAGTGTGGAGGTGGATGCTTCTGAAGAACAGGCAGTATATTCCTTGTAGATCACCAGAGTAAAGGTAAAGCTATAAGGTGGAGTTTTTCTGCTGTAATGCAACATCACAAGTTGAGATTTTATTTGTTGGACTTATATTATCATTTCAGTGTGATTCTCTAGTGAAAAACTAAACTGTCGTAGTAAGTGTTGGGACAGAGTCAGCAGACATTTCTGTTTTTGACAAAAATTCTGGTCAATTTGCTACAGAGTTTTAAAATTTGGAGGCCTGGAGCATTTGATAGCTTTACCAGTCCAAAGTGTTTCTTTATGCCTCCTTCCTTTTCCTTGTACCTCTGGGCTGTGACGGGGAGTTATCCTGACTTTCTTGTTCTTGCTCTGGGAAGGTGGCATCACCATTGTGAGAGAAGGCTGCATCCCAGCAGGCAAGGTGATGCAGATATTTGAGAAGGTGAAGAACAGAACAGTCTGAAGCCAAAAGAAACTTTTCCCAAAGCCAAGGAAGAGTGTCTACTCTAGCAAAAACACCTGAAGCACCCCATGGTCCTTTGCCCCACACCTGAAGCTGTCCTAAAGCAACTGACTGTGTGAAAAGTCCTACCTCTTCAAATCAAGGACTTACCTTCCTAGGAAAGAGCAGCACTTCACCATCCAGCATCTCTTGTGGGAGCTTTCTGCAGCTGTTCGTTGTTTATCTCCAGTGAGTGCCTGAAAGCACTGGGAAAATGGGAAAAATGCCCTGAGAGTGCCAGTCAGATCAGAAATTGGTGCTTTATTGAGGGATTTCCCAGAGCACCTGTATTTCCTAAATGCCTTGAACTGTGATTGTCAGGCCTGCTTATATATCCTCTTCCACCACACTCAGTTTTATATATTTTAAACAGCTAAATTCTGCTAAATAAACTTTTTTTTTGGAACCTAAGGGCTTTGAATTTTGCTTGTTTCCATTGAAATATTTGTTCCTAGAGGAAGGAATAAACATTGGAAAGCACAATTTGGACAGAGGGCTTAAGGTATGTAATTCCCACCTCCTTCCCCCTGCCACCTTTCCTTCTTTGCAATTTTGCCAGTTCTTCCCCACTTAACCCAAACGAGAACCCCACTGATTTCAGGACTCACAGTTTGAGAAGCCTCCTCATAGCACACAGAGACCAAGCAACAAGAACCGCTGTCAGGTTCCCAAAGGCTGTAGCTCTCTTGAGAGCTGCTCGTAGCACAGACCAGGAACACACAAGGTAGAGGACACGGAGCCAGGAGAAGAAAACTGCAATTTCCTTTGCCCTGAAGAAAATAACAACAAAGAAGGAGCCAGAGATGGAGGAGGTTCACACAAAGACAAATCCCCAAAAAAGGAAACAATGAGTTAAGGCTGAAAGTCAAGAATCTGTCTTAAAAACACTGGGCTGTGTAGTACAGATTGGGAGATTTTTGGTAGTTTTTTTTTCCTTGCATGAAAGACAGTGTCCAAGTGACAGCTCTCTGCCAGCTCCCTGCAGTTGTTCTCCTCGCTCAGCTCCTTGAGAGGATCCCCATGCCTGCTCTCACAGCACCATCACAACACCAACTCCCACTGATCCCAAAGGACAAGCCCCTTCCCAATTTTTCTTCTTTATCATCTTTTTAAAGCATCTTTCTCTCCTGCTCATGGACTTCTCCCTAGGTCCACGTTTCCCTTGCCTGTCTGGTCAGCATTTTCTCCTTCCTGATCCCATTCACTGCTCTGGGCTCTGATCAGGCAAATCAGGATGTTTGGGGGATGGAGCCCTCCCTTGCTTCATTGCTATCATGTAGACAGCCACTCTAGCTCTGTGCTCAGCTCTCTCTGACACTGGGGTCATTTTCCAGCTGAATCTCCTGGAACTGCAGCCTGCTGTTCCATTTGCACTCAGAAGTCAAAACCAGCATCTTTCACTTGGGCTCCAGGTGACACAGATTGTTCCATTCAAGTAACTCCCTCAACTCCTTATTAAAAGTCCTCATTAGCACCTGTGTGACCAATGCACATGGCTGGAGCCTCTTTCCTTACTGAGATTATAATCTGTTCCTTCCTCTTTCTGCAAGTGGACAGTGTATTTCTCACGACCTGAGCAAACTGCTCCCCTGCTGCCTGTGCTGCCTGGCATGGCAAGGATGAGAGCACAGCAAACATCTGCTCCTTCCTCGCTGCCTCCTCTGGCAGGGAGTAACCAACTTGGTGTGTTCCCTGGGGATCTGCTTGCCTTTTCCAGCTCCAAAAGCTTCCCAAGACTCTCATAAGATCAAAAGTGAACCAGGAGGACTTTGGCTTGATGCTCTCAAGCTCAAGTTGATTCTCTCCCTTCTCCCCAAAGCATTGAGTCCTCCCTGCTTCTCAGACCAGGTCTCTTCCTCCTCTTCATTTACTGAGCCCCTCATCCTTTCCAGGACTTTAAGCCTTTCCCAAAACAGATGCAACTCATCAGCTGTGTCTGATGAAAGGGAACACCAGCAGCACAACATTGTCAGTTGGAAGGCAGGGATGGGAGGAGTCCAGCTGCTTGGGGAGGAGGTAACCACAGGCAGCTGGGCAAGCTGAGCTAATGGCAAGCAACTCTGGGGACCTGTCACATTGTTGTCCTCTCTGGCCTGAATGCAGAGAATGACACAACAAAATCATTAATAAATCGGTGCAATAAAATTGTACTGCCTTGTAGGAACAAGTTATACGTGGTTCTTGTGCTCCCAGCATCAGCTATTCTCCTTACTGCAATTTCAGGTTTGCAACAAAAGTGCTGTTCAGTTTAAGAGTGCAGATAATTATCTTCGTTAAATAGGGAACCTAGGTCATCGCTAACAACTGGTCATTAGTGTAGTGCCAGCAATTGTTATAATTCTGCAAGTCCTAGTGCTATAAGATACTTACTGAATAAATGTACTTAAGAGACAGCTGTGGGCCACCATCATCCAGCAGAGGCTTAGCCTGAAGCATGTTGAGAGACATGAGATTTCTTTCATATTAAATATGTGAAAAACAGCTTATCTTAGCAACAGCAACAAGTTATATTTCTACCTGTACCCCCCCAAGACACATTCCAGAGCACATGGAGCGCAGCTGCAATTCAACCAACAGAGTAAATGATCACATGCAGAATAGTCCAATAAGCAACTTAATCCCAGGCTAGCTATGCATTTGCAGTTTCCTATTTTTCTTGCATAGTTTCCTTAACTACCAACAAGCACATTCTCTGCTGCTGTCCTTGAGGCTGGCCTCCACAAATGAACAAGGCAGTCAAGTGATATTACCGAAAGAAGGAACATTTACCGGAATTGAGGCTCAGCTTGATGCTCACCTTCTCGTGAGCCTTCAACTGACTCATGAGAAAACAAAACAAGGTGTTTGCACTGTACCTATTTTGAGGCATCAGGTGCAGTACAGTAAAAGGAAAAGAGATGGATTGGCTTCTAGCAGTAAAATGCACCAACTTTTCCATCTTCATGTAGCTGGTGCAAAGAGCAAGCATAATTAGGCATTTACAACATACAAGGAAATAAGTTAGATTTTTAAGTGTTATCTCTCTTCCTTAGTGCTGCTAAATAGAAGAGTGGAATACTTCCTTTCCAGAACAGGTTTGGGTAAATCCCCCTTATGTTCCCGCCATCACAAGGTCTTTTGCCTAAAGTTCTGTGAATTATCGTATTTTGCAATTACATCAATTTTATGTTGCTTCAGCTGTGTTTTATTAGGATCCCCCTCTTGATAAGCAAACGTACTGTTCAACAGTCTCAAGAGATTTTGGTCAGAAATGTCCATCTGTGTGCGCAAGACCATGGGAATATAGGGATCATAACAATAAAGCAGACTGAAGGCACGTCTAGCTTGAGAGCTCATGCCCAATAGATCTTCTCACCAGACAGCAAAGAGAAGTCCTTATTTTTCATGACAGATATAATTGTATTCCCAAAAGAAACAACTCTAAAACTTGCATGATGGTCATGCACGATGGGACTCTGCAATTGCATTAGCATCAACAATTGCATCTCTAGAGATCTACAAGTTGTTGACTGTGGTGACATATCCCAGATTCTTTTAAAGGACCTCCAGCTAACTACTGAGGCCTAGACTGCCTTTGCCAGCATCCCTTAGATGAATCTTCATCTTCAACAACATGAATCTTCATTTCCTTTAATGAAGCTTCCTAAAAACAGGGCTCTTTCATTAGAGTTATTTGTAATACTTAATGTCTGATGTAGTGTTATTCCTTAAGTGATGCTGCCTGTGACTGAAGGGTCATTTCCAAGTGGAAGCTAGCAATGGGCAAATGGGCCTTTGGTTTCCAACTGAACTATGCGAGTGGATGGAAATCATGTCATATCTGTCCTTAAATCTCTCCTAAGGCTGGATCACTTCATTCTGCCCTTCTTCTCTAGGGAAATAATTTTAAAGAATGAGATAGTAGCTGTGGCAAAGAGAAGAACAGTCCAATTGTTTAATGCACTTCTGTGCATTCAGATGGTTGGGTGAAAGAGATGTAGCGGGAGGAACAGGAGAGGAACTTTTAGACAAGGGGACAAAATGTCATTATTTTATAAATAGAAATATTGTACAAAAATGATTGCAAAACTGTCTGTTCTCATCATCAAGGAAGTAAATTCCATCAAATTGCTGCTAGTGAAGACCATCATATTTATGTTCCAGCCAAAAAGGCTGTTGTCACGCAACAGAGGGGTGCAGTCCAGTTTCAGTTGTGCTTGTTTGTTCTGTCCCCACCATTCTACTTCCTTCTGTTCATTGCCTTAATATATCACTATGTCTGAGTTGCATTTATGAGTTAAGAACAGGCATCTTCCTGGAGATGGTGAGATCATAGCTCCTTGAATTTGCTTTATATCAATCCACATTTTAAATAGTTTCATACAGTCACAAGATAAAATAAACACTCTCTTAGATTTTATTGTACACATACATGCACCACCCTCTCTCAATGCTTCTGCCATCGATTTGGTAGGACTCACTTCCTCAAGAGAGAGGACGAATGGTTCCATTCTTGGCAAAGTGCATCTTTATACCTATATGCTTTCATGAAGATGAGACCCAAAGAAGGATGACAGAGCAGCAGAAAATTTTAGAGTCACCAAAACATACAGTATCATAGGTAAGGCAAGGACAAATTTCCTCACAGATGCTGTGAAGTTGGTCCTTGGTTATGAAGCTCATCAGAGTTGCTCTGTTTTGTATGAAGGGTTTAGCTATGGAGAGTTATGGATTGAGGCATTGGCCTCCTCTTGCCCACATTTCACTGTGTGCCTTAATTGAGAAACTGTTTAGTAGCTAGATGAAGGACATAGCCTTTGCTGGATATTTTGGCTATTTTGGAAACCCCATCTCTGCTGTTTCACACCTATATCCTGTACCCCAGCATTTGCTGTCATGGCTAGCTGCTGATCCAAGAGAAGGATTTGGTTTCTTCTTTATTCCTAGAACTGTAACAAGATTCTATGTCTGCTCCTTTAATCCTTCTCTACCTCGTCTTTCATTTCTGTTTCTCTCTAGAGACTCCTGATTTATCCGTTAGGACTTGGTTTATTTTGCAAGTGAATGAACTTGCTTGCAGCAATGGGTGCATTGGGTGCATGGGCCCCAGCAGGGCCTGGAACAATTGTAAACAGGAGTTTACAAGGAGGAAGGAGGACAGAGACTGTGATAAGCTCTAGGTCATGTAAGATCTGATTGCCTAGTCCTTAGCAAGGCTGCAGGTAAAAGGATGCCAGAGGCCATTTGAGGGCTCAGGGGAATTTTGAGGAGATGAGGTGAGTTTGCTTGGAGGTAGAGTTGTTGCTGGTACCTTTTCATCTTTGGGGATTTTGAAAACGTGATATTGAGAGGGAATTTGCTTAATCACATCCTTCTCATTTCGGGGTGTTTTTACTGGAAAGGTCACATCAGAACCTGTAACAATGCGGAACTGGTTATTTGTTGATCAAGGAAGCAATTGTTCAGAGTGAAGCTACAGTCAGATGAAGGAAAAAAAGTTGCTGTATCATGTGCTGTGATTAATTTTATTAAGTTATGGAAGGAATTCAGAGTTGGATGCTTACTGGCACTTACGAGAAACAACTCAAGAAAGACGCAAGTTATTTCCTGCTGGAAATATAATATGAAAAGTTTAAGTTCTGAGAATGGAGGTGCTTGGGTTGAGATTTGCATCTGTAAATTCAGGATGTGGTCCTAAAACTCCCGACTCCTTTGAGGACTCAAAGTCACATCAGAGCCAAAATAGGCTACTCTGAAAGATGTTCAAAGATTTCATTCCCTTAGTTTCCATGTTAGAATACAGAGAACATGGATTTCCTTAAAGGATCCTTGGGCATAGTTATTGCTATAAGCATCTGCATGATCATCCTGCTCTTCCCAAATCAAATGCTCTTCCCTTGTAAAGGATTGCCTGGTGCATGGACAAATCTGAAAATGAATTCAGATTTCTTGAGAGTCCTTATTTTCTGAGGCTTCATCCAGTGAACCCATGATGTTGCTAGTTAGCTCTTTGTTCCAGAACTACTGAACTTTGTATAATTTAGGCTAAGTATCTGAACTCTGACATCACTCTCACAGCCAAAGCAGAAATATTTGTTGAAACTCCTGCTTTTTTTGTACAAACAGCACAGTGCCATTGACCTCCTCTGCCTATTCTTTCATCTCATGTCCCATTTCAAGCTATAGGCGTAGTCTGACTTTCATATATCAAGAGCAGGAGGTGAATAGATAAAGAATCTGTTGCCCTTGAGTTTCTTTTTCTTCAATTTCTTTAATTTGGAGATAGTTACGACACATTCTGGCCTCTGCCTGTGCCTCAAGCCTTCTGCTAAGCTGGTTTTGTTCAGGAGGTGATTGTGTTGCCACCCTTCCTCTCTCAGCCACTCTGCCCACTGCAGTATCAGGTCCACCCACTATACCAACACGCATCCTTGACGATGCCATTGAGTCAGTTCCTGTTCATATGGTAGAGCTCTCTTCTCAAAGAGTGAGCTGTTTTTGCTGTGACCAAAAAATACACCTTTTTTATTTTCCATTTGCACTTCTTTTTTTCTTCCATTGACTCAGATGTCTGGCTCCCACAAAGGGCAAAATCAAGGTGGGATAGCCCTTCTTCCTGGGTTATTCCCAACCCCAGTGGGATTAAAGTGTTGGTTATTTCATAAAGAGATCCATTCACAAGATTATTTTTTTCTCCCAGACTGACATTTCAAGCCTAAAGGCCTCAGTAATTGTCAATACAACCAAAAGAGGCTCTCGTCTGAAGTCCATGAGTTTCCTCAGTTCTTTTGGATGGAAATTTTGGGGCCTCAAATTCCCCAAAATTCCCCTAAAATAAGAATTCCCCTATTCCTTTCACCTGATACACTGCAGTGGAGCAATTCTTTCCCACTGAGCAGAGTGGAACAGGAATGGCCCTGGAAGGGCACACTATGGAGTCTCTCCTAAGAAACTTGGGCAAGAATTTTAGATGAAAATTCCATTTTCAGTGATTAAAATATGTGATAAATACTTCAGAGTATCTCGAAGTGTGTTTGATCTGAGATTATTCAGCAAATAAGCTGGAAAAGTCCCTATGTTTCTCTCAACAGTTTGACTGAAGTATTTTGGATTTGCCACTTATACCACTGTCTTTTTCCTTT
>JAVCKT010011826.1:0-12922 GCA_032273925.1 Rhynchotus rufescens | reverse complement strand
GAGAGGAGAGGAGAGGAGAGGAGAGGAGAGGAGAGGAGAGGAGAGGAGAGGAGAGGAGAGGAGAGGAGAGGAGAGCAGAGGAGAGGAGAGGAGAGGAGCTTACTTTCCATTTCAAAATTCACTTTATCTTTTCTTTTAAAAAACAAATAAACAGTCCCTGAATGTTCAGGTGAAACCACAAGTAAGGAAGAGATTTTTTTGCTTGGGGTTTTTGGTCAAAATCTATAAGCTGTGTCTGGATACTTGAGGTTTGTGGCATCTGTGTGTCTCCTTGAGATGATTTAGGAATGCTTGGGCTCCTCACTGTTGGAGAAGGAACACAGAAGGAACTTCACATTCGCAAGAGTGAAAAGACTTGAGTACTACTATATCACCTGGAGAGAATGGAACCAGGTTTGACAAAACTCCTTTTGACCACAAAGTGTCAAGTATATTACATCTGTGATTAATTTTATCTTGGCAAGTCTGGCATTCTCATCATGAAAGAAGTTTGGTAGTGATTATCAATTTCTAGGTTAAAAGGTGCAGTGCAAAAGTGAAGCACTGAAATATCGTATCTCCTGCCAGTAGCTAGCACACAGAGAGCTCTGTTCTAGCTGAAGAAACTGGAGCTGTACTGAGAGGGAACTGCATGAACTCCATACATTGTTTTATTCAACAAACTGCACAAGTCTGGAAGTCATTGCTCTGTGTATGGGAGTAGAAAGGAGTTCCTACTGTATAATGTTCTCCCTGTTTCTTTTTTTTCATGATATCAATATAAATGTTTGCTCTTGGAGAATACTACTGAAGCTAGAGAAAGGTAGAGTCCAGTGTAGGAAATGGTGAAATAAAATCCCTCCTCACTCAAGTTTAGCATAGACTCCCTACAAGACACAGCTGCTTGATAATACATGCTAGAGGACTGAATCATAACACTCACACACAGACGGGAAGAAAAGAGTGGCTTCATATCAAAGTATGAAAGAGTCAGAGATGGAAAAAAAGGCTAGCAAAAAGATAATAGACACCATGTTAAAAGCTGGTTTCCTTTCAGAGTTTTGACTAATATCTGAGGGCCAACAATGAGTATACCACATCAGAGACCCTTTTCACCTTGCCCAAAGTGATGAGCTCATGTTTGCAGATTGTCTAACACTTTATTTGCAAGCCAAAAGTATCAGATTTACACTCAAGTAACAAATTGTTACAATGTGGGACGAGTTTATGGACAAAGTACAAATCTGTGGGATACTTTAACCATTTTTGATTGTGTCATAGTTAAGATTGTGTAATAGAAAAGAGCTGATTCCAAGAGCCATAGCTCCAACTAGGGGCAAGCAGCAACAGTGTGATGCCTTTCATTCTCCTACATAGGTATATGATATAGCTCATTAATTCAGGAAAACTATACACGCATGCAAAAAATGCCTTTAGCAATCTAATATGCTTAGTGAAATTCTTCATTTTAGTCAGTAGACAGTCAGTACATATGGTTGTGAATATTACTTTGACTGAGGGGAAAAAAGTAACCTGGACACTTTCAAATGAAGATTCGCCACTTCTACATCTTGGTTGGCTGAACTGCAGTTCAAATGCACTCCAGTAGGCACCTACTTGTGCACTCTTTGCAGTGAACAGGATATGGGAATGACTTGTGAATGTATATCTGCATTTCTTTTCTGCTTTAACCCTCTGTTTGTTTTGTTTGCCAGTCCTTTAGTAAGCTGTCTTAGAGATAGTATAAACGAGGCTATGGTTTACATAGAAGCTATTCAGTTGCTTCAAGATAGAACAACTTTTCAGGGATCTCATCTGAAATTCAGTATTCACTGCCTCCATATATCATTTCTAAGTACCTCAGAGTAAGAGTCACTATTTAGTCTCTAAAGAACAGTTTGACAATTTGACAATATGAACAATAAGCCCCCTTTCTCAATTCTGCCTTGGAAGGCGTAGTAAGTGTTTTGGAGGAAATGGAATTAATTGACATAGCATCTGTTTCTGCAAATACTTATTGCAGTTGGGTGTACTTAGGGACGCTATTTCCCTGTGTATTGAAACTCCTTCCTGCCCACTGTTGTCCCTTCCTCCTTTTATATATATATATATATATTTTTTTTTTTTTTAATTACTGTTTGGAGAAGATTGCTGTAAATTCATGTAAACCTGTCTCACTTTCTTCATTTTGTAGTTTTCTAAACCCATCTCTAATCCTAGCTCAGGAATATGTCAAAGATCATTCTTTTGTTTTGACAGTTTAAACACTAAGAAGAGTTAAAATTAATGTCCCTTCTTGTCTCTTTCTTTCTTGCCCTCTTACTTTCTTCATATCTTATTGAACAGGAAAAGGGAGGAGAAAAAAAATGCAAGGCTTAAAGGGAAGTCTCAAAGTCATGAGCTACAAATCCTCTTTCCATATTCTTTCCCTGTTTCCATTCCCCCAGGGTCCTTGTAGGCAAAGATAAAAGTCTCCTGGATGGCCAGCAAAGTGTCTGTGCTTGATTTTTCTGAAAGAGAGAATGTGAGACAAAGCAGACTCCAGTGTGACTGTCATTTCATTTAGCCATAGAAAAGTGTGATGACAGTGTTAGCTAATTAATAAATCATTATTACAATTTCATATATTAATATTCTTACTACAATGAAAACCCTGCATGACTTTTAGAACACTGAAGAAGCCAAAAGCTGCTTTATTATAAGTCATTCACCAGATGATTTCCTTCTGTTAACAATCTTCTTCAGAAGACAATTTAAAGCCTCAGAGGAAAAAATATATATTTCTACAGTCCTGCAATAAAAAACAGAAGAGGGAAGATTTCCTGAATTTAGCTTCTTTTGCTGCAGGTTCAGAAGGCTTTCTTTCTTTCCTTTTTTTTTTTTTTTTTTTCCTCATTTCTCAGCTTTATTGACCCAGTGACTTTTGCAAGTGTTTTAAAGAGAGTAGTGACTATTGTTATTTTCCCCCACTTTTTTTGCATGTAAAGCTAGGTACATAATACCTGCCTTCACTTAGTGAAATGGCCCCAATCGCCTCACCTTTTCTGATCCTCTCATTACAGAACCCCTACCCAAAATCCAAATATCTGCTGCTCTCCCACTGTCCAATAAAATCCTTCTGAGTTTTTGTCTGACTTTCTTAAACAAGGAAGAAAGAAAAATTGCTGGAGGTAAGAAAAGTTTTATATTGAGCTGGCATGTCCACAGTGGAAATTCACTGATATTGCACATTTTGATGAAGTGCAAATCACCAGAAAAAAAAGAAGTAAAATAAATGTATTTCAGGCCCATTGGAAATATTTTATTTAACTTGAAATATGCCAAAGAATTTTCAGGTTCTTAAAATATAAATAACTAAATGCCATTTAAAAAGCAGGTCAAACCATCTGAATTAAATATTTAGGATTCCCTGCAATTTTCCTCCTAGTTTATTTGCCTCCACACAAATACTGCACAGCATTCAAGCAGTAACCTGAGGACTAATCCTCTTTTACACTTGGACCTCTTGGGAAAGTCTGCAACTGAAACTAGTGCGGTAAAACTGGTGTGCAGTGTCTTCTTTGAGGAAAAGTTCTTTGAGAAAAAGAACCTACGTTTCTAAAATCTTTGGGCAATATTTCAGTGCAAAGGTGCATCATATGTATCGAATATTATTCAGTGATATTCAAAACTATAATTGTTATGACACTCTGTACCCTGAACACCCTGGATGTAAGAAGTGCTTTCAAGTAACCATTTGATTCCTAATCTTGAATTTCCCAACTTTCCTTCCCTGTTGCCTCCACTGTTGTTGAGAGTGAACTGTAGCCTTGGGAAAGAACTGCTCTGGATGATTTTTATGAATGATCTCAAATATTAAAAAAAAAAATAAAAAAAAGATACTAATAAATTTATTTTTTCCAAACAAATTGATATAAAAATCTTGAAAAATAGTGGCAAAGCAATTAATAAACTCCAAAGGAAGGAAGAGAAATTGTTATTAAAAAAAAGAGAGAAAGACTTTTAAAATAGAATCATCCTATATGTCCTAGGATGATTCCCCCCCATCTCCTCTAGGATATGTCCTCCCATTCTAGAACAAATTAAACTATGAAACTTTTACAGGGAAAAATAAAGGGACACAGGAAATAATGTCCAAAAACCAAACAAAATTATTCCCTTTTTGTTCTGTCAATTACAAAATAGCATCACATGAGTTATTATCAGCATGTAACCATATCCACATGATGCCTCTGCTTTTGTTCTTGCATGGTGTCTGGCTGTATAGACTTCACTGTTCCTCTGGGAGAAACGAGCAAAAGCATAAGCTTTGAACTTTTTATTTCTATTCAAAAAAATACATGACTTTTTCTTTTTTTCACAGTCAAGCCACGACTGGTTTCTGCTGTTAACTCTGAGAGAGATCTCAAGGGATGCCAAAGTTTTGTCCCTTTCGTGGAAAAATGATTTTATTTTCAACTGTAGGAAGTTCAAACATATGACTATGATTTCATACAAAGGTAACTTAAACTGTAGATCCTTCCTCATTCTCAGGTGTTATGTATGCAGGCATATTGTATGCTACATACTTCTTTACTGAGAAGTAAACTTAATATCATTTGTCTCCTAGACAGAATACTGGAGATTATCAATATTAAATTTCTTTAAGAGATGAAACAAAATACATGTGCGTGCAGAAGGATCAGACAATTATACCCCAGCTGGAAAATTTTATGGGCACAGAAGAAATCGTGTGAGTGAAATGCCAGTATCATACAATAAATAACAGGAAATATCATAATTTATGTGACGGCGAGAATTCTCACTTTCAGAATTGCCAGAGAGTCAGTAGAGCTGTCCCATTTAAATTCTGAAGTGAACTTGGATATTAAAATTTTAAAAATATATGAAAAAAAGATGAAATTAAAAAAGAACCTAACAGGATTTACAAAGCACAAAACAATCTGTTCAAAAAGAGTTTTATGAAAGCTGGGACTGCATCTAATCAAAATTTAACTTATTCTTTCAAAGTCATTTATATTTATACCAAATAAATACCATTCTGCAAGATGAGTAATTAATGGAGCTCCCAATTCAGAAAAGATTACAATTCAGAAATGTCCCTTACATTCATTTAGCCTTAAATATATGCTGAAAACTAGTCAAATTCAGCTAAATACAGAAAATCATAGAAAGGGAAGCATGTCAACTCAATAATTTGCATTTCTGATGGTAATGGTACCAATGGCATCTGAGAAGAAGAAAGTTCATCACAAATACCAGTGAGTAATCAGTTCTGTGATATTTTAGTTTCCATCTGACAGATGTCAGAGCTAAAAAAGAAGAAGCAGGGCTACAAATGATTTAATGACCGAATGTAAGATCTGTTACAGTTGTCATGGAACAAGGAAGCCATCTTACATTAAATGACCTTGTGGCAGTCAGTAATTGCCCTTAGACCATAAAAGTGAATCTATCACTGCTAATTTCTATTTTAAGTGTGGTGGAATGTAGCAGTCATGTTGATATCATTACAGATACCATTGACTAGTGATAGCATAAAATTCAATGGCATTACAATATGCATAGACATATTACTTGTCACTAGAAGCCATTTATTATAGGAATGGTACTCCTGCTCTCACAGTTGCTCTAAGGCTTACTAGAAACCCTATTTTCCCATTTTTATTCTAACATTTGTGTAATTTTAGCTTCTATATTTTGGCAAATACCACCCTATATTTTTGGCTCACCCCTAAGTTATCTGAAGCAGAGCAGTGTGATTCCAGGCAGAAGAAGGCAGAATTGTCTCAGAATAACAAGCAGATTTTTTTAATGCTGGGCAAATGGTTCATACATTATTTTTGCATGAATCAGACATTTCTTTTCTAAAGAGAGAGAGAGGTGGGGGAAGGAGGGCAAAATCTTTTGCTTAAATCCTCTCATATTTCACTGCTGAATATCAGCTTCTAGCGACAAGCCAATATATGCTAGGCTTCTTGATTACTGTGCTTTTGGAGATTAGCTGTTTTAAGTCATGAGAGTGTGTTACCTCACCCCAATTACAGAACTCCAGTGGAAATGGTAAAAACAGGCAGAGTGAAGGAAGAAAAGGAACTTTTCTAACGTTCACGAGACATTCACATGAGCTGCCTGGGCAGCATGATATCATACAACTGCCAAGAACTGAAAGCAAATAGTAGAAAATGAACAATTATGAAATAAAAGGAGTTGTACAAGTACTGGAAGAGGGAGGCTGACTTGCTTTTGTGCTGTGACCTTTCTTTGTGTTGCAGTTCCAACTGCAGAGCTTTACAGACGAGATGGCACCAGCTAAACCTAAAAAACAACTAACTGCTAAGATAATTGAAAGAATAATGAGGTTACAGCAACTGCAAAGATGCAGAGAAAGCTGATGTCAGTTATCTCTTCACAGAGCTCAGCAAGAAGGAATCAAATGCTTAGGCTTTAAAATGAATGGGTGCTAAAACATGAACTCCCAGTTCTGCTTATTAGGACATGCTGGTCAGCTGGATTATTGGAGAAGCCACATGGAATATCCTTTCACAATTAGTTAATGTTGTAAAATTTGTTTTTCTCTTCTGTAGCATGTTGCATTACTTCCATGCTGAAAAAGAAACACTTGTTCTTTGCTGAGAAATATTTGAATCAAATTTTTAAAACAAAATAAATGTCAGAAAAAAGTTCAGCTTTCTAAGACAACTCTTCAGATTTCATCATGACTTCGCCTGAAAGACACCAGAAGCAAGAAAAAATAGGAAATGTAGTGTATGTCAAAAGACTATGGACTCAGATTCCAGGGAGGTGACCTCTCTTCACAACTCATGTGTAGAAAGGTCAAGATAAGGGTGAAGACGTGGCTTCCTTCCAACTTCTGACCATTGTAGCTGATCCTAGAAAGGTCAGGAACTATTAGTATTTGGCATTTTAAAAGGATCTCCTGCTCCAGAACGGGAAGCGAACTGCACATAAAAGTGGCATCTTAGAGAAATACGTCTTAGGTACTGCCGTTCACATATACTATTGTGGCTGTCCTAGCTCCTGCAGTGTAACCCTAATAATTATGTAATATCTTGAATATTAATGAAGGTTACTCTCCACCTATGTTACTTGGCATTCTGCTCTCAACAAACTCAAAAAGTAGCTCATTGAGCAAGTACAGGACAGACAATGAGACTGCTACTACACCAGTCTTAAATTCTTAGCCAACGAAAAAAGTAGGAGCGCCATCACCACCACCACCACCAAAAAAATGGGGTCAGCCTATTTGTACTGACTGTCAGCAGTTTATGAACTCTCTACTTTCCTTGAATCTTTTACCCCTTATTATATTATAATCTTTCCCCAGCAGTTGGGTATTTCCAATGTCCTAAATAAATGTCCCACAAAAGAACATTGATTAACAAGATAACAGTCTGAACTACCAAACCCTATAACTAGCCATACGTCTGCAGAGATGATCAAGTTTGAATGATCAGTCATATTGAGTGGATTCAATATGCCTTGGAAATCTGTTGCTTTGATTTAAAAGGTACATTGTGGTTGGTTACTTCCTTCCAACATGCATTACTGTTCATCATGTTTTAGTACAATGGATTACTTTAGAAGTTTGCATTAATGTTCTGGACGCAAATTGCTTTTCTGTGTTTTATATTATAAACACTTGTTAAGGCCTGTGTTTGTGAAGATTTGAGTACTTTCAATTGCCAATTAAAATCAGAATAATGGAAGGCACTCTGTCTCTCACAAATGCGCTGTACTATAGCAGGACTGATCCCCTGGAGAAGACAGTGTGGATGCAACCTGAACACAGAGCTGATGTCAATGACTCCTCAAAGACATTGCATAAGGTTTTCGCAGTCAAAAAACACAGGAGCAGCAATTCATTATTTTGGGACAACAGTGAAACAGATTTATTTATTTATTTGACTGCAAATACTCTAGTTGCTTTTCTTCATCTTACTTCCAACAAGAAAATAGTTGGAGTTTCCAAACATTTCTAATGATCACCCAGCAATTCTCTAAAATTCCACAATTTACTCTAGCCATAAGTCTTATTCATACTGCCTATAGTGTTGCACTGGTGGGGTATTGTATTTAACAGTTCCTGAAAGTCTTATGTTTAAGCAATGTTTAAGCAAAGTTTTGAGTTCTATATCACCTGTATGTGTTTGCATGCATCTTGGAGTTTGCAGTAGCCATGTGTTTGCTTGTAGACATGTGCAAACATCTCCCTTTCTTCACCATTCATTGAGCATTTAAAAGATATGGGGTTAAATTCAGCCTCAGGGAAGCAGATACTGTTCCATGGTACTCCATGTAGTGGTGACTCTTGTTTCATGTCCATGGTTTGAATAGAGAAATTAAGAAGTAAGTACTCAGGAAAGCAAATGGTCTGATAGAAAAGATCTAGCTGTACACTCTGTCAAGATTTCTATGCTGGCTTGTCCTTGCTCTGAGGTAGCAGGTATCGAGAGGCAGCTTAACTAATGTCACAGAAAAGTGTCCTGCTATTTCGACCTTGCACTGTCTCATAAGGAAAAGCCATTTCTGCTTTCAAAACTCCTCATACATTGCAACTGTAATCACAACAAAGGGAAGAAACTCATCTGGCATCCTAGTTCCAATGAAGAAACCTATGAGCCACTTTGAGAAGCTTAGATCTGCTGAACGTAAAGTCATTATTTGAATAACTCTTTGATGGGTCACTCTGCCCAGAAGGCAAAAGATAAGATAGAAGAAAAGCTAGGTAGCAGCTGACAGTGGTTTAGTTATAGTTAAAGGCTTTGCAAAGATAGTAGGTGAAGAGAGATTAGTCCACTAAAAAGACACTGCTTGTGGAGTGAGTTTTTAGGTCTTCTAAATCAAACGATGGCAAGAAATCAAATCAATAGCAAATAAAAATGCTAGCTATGGTAAGATAAGCCATTGTATAGTACGGTGGGAGAAGATGACGGATATTCCTCATCAGATTGCCCCTAATTTGGGAAGGAAATGATGGTAATCAATTTCCTATTCATACAATAAAAACTATATTTTAATAGAATATTCTACTAGGTATGTAACCCTAAGGGAAGTCTCAATTAATATACTTAAATCTGTCTTGTAATATTAACCTTAGGAAAAAAATCCTTGTTAGTCTTGGTGGAGGAAACAAACCGCCTTCAGTCTTTAAGCCCTGAGGTATATCTGTCATTGCTTCCTTCCCCTGTATAATATATTACACTGATATGAATAGTAACAACAAATCTTATCTTATTTTTATGCATGAAAAGAAGTTAAAATTTAGTGTAGGTGAAATGATGTGCATAGAAATAATATTGCCTAAGAGAGTCCCAATGTAGACCCTCAGTAAACTGCTGAACTGATTTTTAATGCATAGATATTATGGGAGGGTACATAGATCATTTCTGTCCCTTATTAATAGCTCATATCTTAATTCTTCAAGAAATTTAAAACATGATTGAATGCTTTCTCCTGAACCTATTTTTCATTTGACTCTGAATCATTTAACTCTGTAATCTCTGACTAGGGTTAATAGTCTCATTGAAAAGAAGTGCTAATATATCATAAGAAAGGCTAGTCTGGATATATTTTTTACCGTTCTTATGAAATTTCTACCTCAGTTTTGCAAGTCTAGGGAATGTAGATAGGTCATTTGATAGAGTCAGGACATAGGAATGTTGGAGCTTTTATCCATGTTGAGAATTTCTGAAGGCTTATCCTTCAAAAAAGTTTTAATTGCATAACTGTCTGTAAAATTTTTCCTCTAGATTTGGCGAATTTAGCCATAAAAAAAAAAAAAAAAAAAAGAGAGAGAGGTTCGGATTTTGGTGAATCAACTTTACATAGTCCTGCTATTCCATAAGAAGTTTAGATTCTGGTAGTAATGCTCTAAATATATATGTTGGATGAATACACACAGACTCTTCACTGTCATCACACATCACGTGGTTAATTAAAATCTAAAACTGACAAGCCGTAGGAGGCACCTTTGTATTACGTTCCACTCAGTGGGCACCAGTGAACTGGACACTGTTGTGTCTGAGTCTGCTGTGGCTTCAGCTCCCACAGACAGAAGTAAACAATACCCAAGGCAAATGTGGCAGGGACTAAGCTTTCATCCAGTCTTCTTTTATCTCCAGCCAGTAGGGCAGTTTGGGAGAACTTCAAGAATCTATACTGTAAGTGAAAGGGAATCCCATGCCCTCATTTTTTTTTCAGCCTAGTCTTCGAGACACGATCTCTCCATTACTTTCTGTATTTGTATATCTCTCAGTTTGTGCAGTCATTGACACTTATCTCATATGTTTTCAGTAGAAGAGCATGCGATAAAAATGCAAACCCCAATACAAACACATTTCAACCAATCTTGGCTAATAGGTAAGTTTAAATTTTAGCCTCCTCTGATTTTTTTCAAGACTGCATGGAAAGTTGTTTTCCCATCTTTATTTCCAACTCCATTGCATCCCAGTGGTGGACAGCACAACTTGTACATGTGCATCACATTGCGAGAGACTTAGTATCTCTCTGGACAAGGATGCTGTTGTTCAAAGCCATGGTAGCACAATGTTTGTTCAAGATCCTGCAATAGCCTATCTTTGAACATCTAGAACTCAGAAATGACATCCATTGTACTCCAGGTCTGTTAGTTGCCTTAGTAAAGTCTCATTGGAAACCAATTTCTCATCTAACTAATGTTGGATACTCACAAAAATACAAACTGCGCAAGTGTGAGTTGGTGGGCTTCTCAGTCTCTTAATATAACTCCACATTTATGCCTTCAAGTCTCTGTAAATGTAATCTTTGATCTGTGGGTGGCATTCTGTATCCAAGCTTGCAGTACAAATATCATTTATCCTTTCAGTCAGGTCATTTATGACCATCTGACTTTAAAGAAGAGCCAACAAGTTTCGTTTCTAGTTTAAAAGTATAATATTCAGATTTTTTTCCACAAAATCACATTTCATGTTGCCAGACTTTCTTTCAAATAGATTCTTCTGCAAGTTCTAAACACCTAACAGCTAATTTGTAATATATTCAGAGTACAAAACAATATGCACAAAGCACTTTGGAACCTGCCAAGCAACTGAAGAACTGGAATTCTTGCTGCAGAATTTGAGAACGATTCTACAAATAATATTTAATAAATGATTGAGTTGTCCTATCAATGCTTTCTTAGTTATTGCTTTAAGCTAAGTAAGCTAATTTCAGAGTTCTCTAGCTAATGGTGTTTTTTGTTATAAAGTCTGATGTTTTCAAATTATTTTTCATATTATCAAACTAGTTTGGATGCTAGTTTGGCTGTATAAACCATCATGTGACAGATAGATGTCTACTGCTGTAAAATAAAGCTGTGTTTTGTGTCTGGCAGACGGAGCAGCTGGTTAGCAATGGAGGAATAGGCCAGGTCAGGACTTGGCTAGGAGGATAAGAAGGTACTTGAGGAAGTCGTGTCTGCTGATGACTCATGAAGTGGTATTCAGATCCCTGAGTCACTGCTGAATGAGTGCCAGAATGGTATTAGGCATATTATTGTGCTACAGATGTTATGTGCAAGAGGTAAAAAAATGGATCTTAACTAGTAATTATTCACATATACCCCTTAGCATTTCAGAAAAATGAGGGCAGCAACTTGAGAGTTCTGATTTTTTTTTTCTTTCATGTATTTACATTTTGTGTATCTAAAATTACTTTGCAGCTTTATACTTCTCCTTGTTGCAAATTCTTGTGTCCATGGCTTTGAGTTTTCAAACATCATTAATAGTTCAGGGATGGAAGTGTTCAGTCTGTCAGTGGATTTATGCATTTGCACCTGCCTACTTTCTGGAGACTTCTTGGGACATCTAATGAGCCTGTGCACAGTACAGTAGTTCTCCAGCCACTCTTACTTTTGCACGTAATGGAAATATACATATGTGCTTGCGAATATATAGATCAGATGTATATGTGTAAATGCTAGCATGTCCAGACCTCAGAGCTAGATTACTGGGGTCATTACTTCTGGCTCTGTAGTAGGGATGCAGACATGCTCTGTGTCTGCTGAACCCTGGAGCTGTTATGGCAATGAAAATCATGCTTATTAAAAACATGCTTATTAAAAACATTTGCAAAACTCTGCAAATAAAATCTAAAAGTCTGTAGACAATTAATAAAGCTGTGTCTCTGCAGGAATTGTGATTACTACACTGTACACAAGAGCCATTTCACAGTAATACATGCAACAGAATTTGGATGCTTTGGCTGCAGAAACAAAGGGTCTTAACTCAAAGGGAAGCTCCAGGAACTGCAGACAGTATGGGCCCCACACCACACTGTGAGGCCCTCCTAGCCATGGCCTGCAGGGTGGAGCTAAGGCAGGCACAAACCTACCCCTTCTCAAATCACTGCAGCTCACTCTTTGAGAGCACATCGTAAAGTCGGCAAACTCAATTTTGTTTTCTTACACTTACATTTCTCAACATAAACGCATCAAGTAGATTTATTCATTTCAAGACTTTTGGAGGAGTTACATTATCCTGACCTCTCTTAAGTAAAATTACACTTTGGCCTAGCAATGGTTACCTTCAGGGAAAATCATCAACCTCAGTCTAAACGGACTTTCTGTGGGAAATGGTGTGTCTTTGAGAGGTTTCCAAGTGAAGAATTTCCAACATCGCATGGAATTTTGGCTATTTGTGACAGATGTTTAAAGGAACTGAAGTTGAAAAGGGATTAAAACATTATTACCACGAGACAGGGAACAAATTCTACAGCCTACCACACATAAGTTTATGTGTGTTCATCTCTTTTGTCAAAAAGTTATTGTCTCAGATGATGTGTGCATATTGGAGAAGAAGAAATCATTTTATGACTGCTATTTAAATTTAACACTGTAACTTAAAAATTAAATTGGTTAATTGGTGCCAAATACACTTGTTAATGGGTATTTAATCTTACCAGA
>JAVCKT010011825.1:0-22260 GCA_032273925.1 Rhynchotus rufescens | reverse complement strand
TTTTATTTTATTTTATTTTATTTTATTTTATTTTATTTTATTTTATTTTATTTTATTTTATTTTATTTTATTAGAAAACTTGGCTGCCCATCTGAGCTGCAGGTGTCTGTGGCAGCTTCCCTACAGAAACAGCGCAGGCAAACCCCACTGTTTATGGAAGGGATTACATGATATGGTTGCCTGAGATAACAAGGGATCAGATTTGAGGATCCAGGGATTTCCTCCTGGTCTGTATTTTGTGATAGACGAGAGGGTGGTTTTGTGTTCCCATTCAGGGCCGGCTGACCAGGATAACACCTGCAATGGCAGCAAAGCAAACGGCGGGTGCTCAGGGCAGTGGTGGAGGCTCCCAGTTCCAAACGAGGGTGCAGAGGGTGAAAACGGTGCAGAAAGTCCTGACTGACACCCGGCAGCCCCAGGCACGTAGGAAGCAAGAGCTCCGTCCTCCCTTTGCCTGCAGCACATGGGAAGCACAAACCCCCCATGTTCCATTTGAGTCGTTTGTTGCTGGGAAGTCTTGGATGAAACGGATGAAATAAGTGGCAGTGGGCAGGCAGGAAAACCTCTGTCTGCAGCCTGGCTGCACACTGAAGCAGCGCTGCAATGTTCCAACATCTTCGTGCAAGGAAATCAGAGCAGAACCAAACGGTGTACCAATGGTCAAGCAGTGCTTTCATCTGGCGCAGAGGAAACGCAGCGAGGCTCTTGTTACGTACAGGAGGACTCTGTGAAAGTGGCTAGTGATTAAGGAAATACTGGGATTTAAGGGCCATGCTGGTTTTATTTTGAGATTTCATCAGATTGGAGGGATGGGGCAGAGCAGGGCGATGCTGAAGCAGCCCCCTCGCAGCACCCATGGCCTCCTGTAAAAGGCTCCAAAGAGCCCGGGGATCCTGGAGCTGCTGCTGAAAGCTGTTATCGTCCCCCAGCAGTGATTAGGAACTGACTGAGACTCAGACTATAAAGTGCCAATAAGACAACACCTTTTCTGCTTCATTTACTTGATTGCCCCATTTTCATTTATATCCATCCCTCCGGGATGTGTCTTCTAATCCTGCAAGCTGATCTACCCCTATGAATATTCACTGTCAATAATGCCCTTATCATTAATGCCTGAACATCCCGAAGCTGCTATCAATCATGCTTTAGTCTGACATGTGGCTCCTAGGACTCCAGCAAAAATGCAAATGTAAATTATTTAAAAGGTAGGAAAAAAATAAAAATGAGAGGGAGAAACAATTGACACTAGTAAATGCCATTTAGAGTTTCCAAGATCCTTTTCATATGGATTCTGACTTTCTGGGTGTGGGAGGGCACCGGGGTGGCCACACGCTGCCTCCTCCCGCTGAGTCATCAGGAACCCGAGCAGGAGACGACAGGACGGGACGCGACAGGACATGGGGACAGGCAGGTGCCACAAACCCCCGTGCACGGCCAGCGGCACCCAGACCCCGCTGCAGGCAGGGCCATGCCTGTGTGTGTCGTGCCCATGCAGTGCATGACAAGCAAAACAAGCTCAGAACCCAAACCCTGCCCCAGGGAGAGGTGCCCACACACCTTTCCTCCCTCGCTTAGCCAAGGTGAGAGCTGTGGGGTATCCTCTGACTCTGTGCCCGGTTAGAGCTGCCAGACCCTGCCCGAGCCCGCTGATCCGCACCCTCCCAGGGTGTTTTCTGACACCTCCAGAGCAGGAGGGAGCTTTTCCACATCATTCCCAGTGAGGCTGTGACGCTCCATGAGGGAAGGAAGATGGTTGTGAGACCATCTGCCCCCACTCCCTTCGTGTTTAATGGCTCTCACGTGTGCCCGTGAATCATTAAGCCCAGGAGAAATGGTTCCCTCGTGGTAATTGGGTTCCCATGGCACAGCAGTGTCTGCTAATAGCACTGACAGCCGTCCCATCTGGGAGTTTTTAGTGTCAAAATTAGAAAAATGGGTATTCGTGCTCCTTCTGTACCTGTTCAGACTTAAATAAACCACTCTGGATGGGCAATTTTATCCCTTTAAAAATGGGCTTGCCTCGAGAGGTTATAAATAGACCAATAATAAGCATAGGAACTAAGGCTGCTGTTCCAGCAAGGGGTCATGTTGACATCGCGCACGGTGGCACCGGAGCAGGGGGAGCAGCTCCAGCCCCAGAGCCGCCCTGGGTCCTTCCACACCGCTCCCGCGTGCCTTTCCTTAGCCAGCCATTGGCTGCATCCCCCAGGTATTCCTAATACAAACAAACTGGAACAACGATGTTTCACACGCATGGCAGCCGCACGGATGACAGGAGGCTGAGCTTGGTGGCGCCAAGTGGCGGTACCGGTGTTTGGAGATGGGCTGGGGGGACACGGAGGCCGGGGGGATGCAGAGGCTGGGGGGACGCGGAGGTCGGGGGACGGTTGCCCACATGGCAGCGGGGAGCTCCGGGGCGCTGGGGCCGGAGGTGCCCATTCCTGCAGCGCCCGGGAGCCCGGGAGCTTTGTGCAGGGCAGTGCGCGGGGCACAACAGGGATGTCTCATCCACACGAGCACCGCGGCACTGCCCGCGGACGGGCCCTGGCCTGGGGCTGGAGGCCGGGGCAGCGGCACAGGCCCCGGCGTGACCGCAGGGCTGGGCGGCACGCAGATAAGACGCTTCCTCTTTAAAGCGCTTTACGGTCATAATCCTATTAGCCTTGCTCTGGCCCCCGCGACGCTCGTGAGCCGGGAGGGAGCGAAGCGGCCGCAGAGCCAGGCGGTCCCCGCGCGGGGCAGCTCCCTCCCTTGGCTCGTGCGCCGGAGCCGGGCTGGGACGGCGCCTCCCGCTGCAAACCGGCACCGCCTGCGAAGCAACGTGGGCGCTCGGGCTGGAGGGCCGTGAGCTTGGCAGGACGGCAGCGCCGTGGGCACCAGGCTCTGCCTCGCCCGGGAGCAGCCCAGCTCCCGCTTCGGGAACAAGAGCTCCCCAGCAACTCGAGCACTGGCTGGGGCCCTGCTTCATCTCCAGACAAGCACCAGTTCTCCCAGTTCAGTCTGAACAGTCTTTCCTGCGCAAGCTCCAGGGCAGCGGATCCATTTCTCTGCAAGGGAAGGCTGACATTCTCCGCTAACCACTTGACCCCAGATGCTGGAGCTGCAAGGACAGAAAGCCACCAGACCTCCTGTGACTCACCCTAAAGCCATGAGCCGTCTGCATTTCCAGCCAGACCTGCAATCAGAGGGTGGGCAGTTAGCCGGGACCCCGCTGTCCCCGGGTCACAACCTGACCCATGGCTCGTCCCCCTGGGCTCGAGGCGTCTCTAAACAGCAACACCTGCATTTCACCCCGGAAAGGGTGGAAGGAAATGCTGGAGGGTTTTGCCACTGACATCACTCCAAAGTAAGATTAGTTTAAGGAACTGTGTGTTTTAAAATTTCTGCTCAGTTGAAGTGGTTCCTTTGGATCCCAACACGCAGCTCTCGGCAGCGTGTGCTGCACACCAGCCTAGCTACAGCTGAGACACATTCACCGACAGGCACGTGGCGTGGGGCTGCAGCCATCCGCTGGAAACCAGGACGCGTCCACTCACGGCCTTCCCCACCCAAACAGCTGCAGATCTTAGCGCTGGGTTAAAACCTTGTGCCTGCCCAGTGCTCATTGCTGCAGTGGCCACCCGACGGGCTGGAACTTCGCGGGAGCTCCCCAAGGTCTCCCGTTGCCATTGGGATCAAAGGCAGCTGGCTTAGCTGGAAGCGCTGCTGAGAGTGGATTGCAGGCCGATTCAGCTGAGTCCTAAAAAAAGCTCATCTGCTTTCATCCTCACTGCAGTTTAGCAGACACTTACAGGCCCCGTGGTAATTCCTTGTGGATTTCCTTTCTATCTGCTGCATCGGAATGGGATGAATCACACTGAGAAGTGTATTTCAAAGATCTTAATGATCTTTTCAGCCCTGTCTCTGCTGGTGGGAGCAGCGGGGCTCGGATGTGGCGCTGGAGCTGTGTTTTCCTGGAGCGCTGCTCCTGGAAAGCTCCAGCTCAGCCTGGCCAGCATCTCCTGGATGAGACTGGGCACAAAGTTATACCAAATATCTCATCTCTTTGGAGACTTGGCTACCAAGTGGTTTGGGGGTTCATACACATTTTATTTTTTTACGTCTCTGGGAATAAAGTAGCATGCCTGGGTTATTAGAAAAGATGGGAACAACAGCCAGAAAGTGAAATCCTCCAGGCCAACAGCATTTCCCTGAGGTGGGACAGAAAAACACACAGCGTTTTTCATAGACCCTAGGACATTGGCTCCATTCAGGCTTCCCGGATGCAACGCGCTCACCACGCACACATACACGCACCAGTCACACAGCACCACTTGAGCCTGGTTTAGAGACCTTTAAGGCCCATTGTGCTCCCAGGTAGCAACATTCCTAACAAATCCTCTGCCGTGCGCAGGAAAAGCTTCGGTGCTTGGCAGGTACCGGCCTGGCGCAGAGGTGTCCTGGGAGCAGGCCGGGCGGGAAGGGCAACCAGGCCGGGAAGGGCCGTGGGCCCATGGGGCAGCGCCGGCGGAGGCCGCGGCCACAACGGGCCATTGAGGGCAGCGGGGCCGCGGCCGCCGTCCCCGTGTGGCGGTACCAGCCGCCGCCGTCTCGGCACCGCCCGGCTTTGGCCGCTCGTTGTGCGGTGGCCGAGTCGTCCCGCGCGGCCGCGTCTCCCCTCGTCCTCCGCCGCTGAGGCACTAGTGCCCGCGTCGTGTCCGGCGCGTGGGCGGCCAGCTGGGAAGCCCTCAGCAACAAACCCTGGTCGCTGCTGAACCCGTCTTTGTGATTTTTCCTGCTCTCTCTTTCAGACCTGTCTCTCAGGACAACGAGTTCCACAGCTCAAGCACATGTGGTTTCATACAATTCCTCTTGGTTCTCATGATAGCAGAAGTACCAAACAGTCAGTCTGTGTTCATCAGTACAACAGATTTCTGCTGTTTCCTGCATTAATGATGCACAAAACCGGGCTCAGTTGGTTCAGAGGAGTTTCCACAAACTGCTTATTTGTAACATTCAAATATCCAAAGCCTGAAAAACTGGCTGGAAATCGCTGTGGTAACATGTTATCTCACAAGATTTATAGTCCACTCTGCTCAAGGCAAAGTTAGAAATACCATCAGAGTCACCCCTCCTTCCCTACCACATTTTTAGGCTGCTGCTCTGACAATCGTAGTTGATTGACAAATAATGACAGGAATATTCACACTTTCATCCTAGACTTCACCAAGGAGTTTTCCTGAGGTTTGGTGGGGAGGTGTTCAGGGAGCTTGAGTTCAGGGTCCTGTTATTTCCTAACTTGTTATTCTGGATGGGACAAAGGTTGTGCACAGGGATTAGCACTCGTGGCAAACCCAGAAGTGGAATTTGGGTTTCTTAGGTGAAACAAATACCCCAGGCAAGGGAGAGGTCCCCAAAAGAGCTGGTCAGAAATGAAGAGATAGGACTGACTGAAACGCGTTGCATAAGCAGCAAACATCTCAAGTGGCTTCAGTAACGCCCTGGTCATGGTTCCCAGGGTGCAGCTTCCCAGCACCATAATCTGATCTAAGTGTTGCTGAAGAAGACATTCTTGCGCCCTGTTATGTTTACCCAGCCTTGTAAATAACACCTCTACACTTGTAACTGTTCTGCAGCTGGTGAGATGACCCACTTGCCCCACAGTTCCTGAGTAGAGCGCTGTGGAGGGAACATGCAGCCAAACAAAGAGGACAGCAGAAGGATTCCTCGATGGAGTCAGAGGTAAATCAGGTAAATCATCCTGTGAAACTGTCCCCTCGGCGGTGATCTCTTCTGTAGAGAGAAAAGCAGCGCAGAGACCCCCTGCCAGATTTGGGCAGGGCTGTGAATCCGGACCTCCCCCAGCTCAGAAGAGCGCTGTTTCTCCACGACTTACGTGGTGGGTGATGACAGCTCTCGCAAGCTTTTGTGCTAAAGATGTCCCACATCACATAAATAATTACATAATGTTGTGCTAAAGAGGGAAAGAGAGAAAGACTAGCTCAGCTTGCACAGCAGATATGGGTCCTAGTCCCTGCTCCAGTTTAGGATTGGTGCAAAGTGGTAGAGCTCCTGGAGCAGAGTGTGTTTCACTTGTGATTGGGGCAGACTGACAAAAAATCATCACTGAACAGCCACACTCTGTAGCAAAAAAAAAAAAACCCACAGTGTTAGCAAAACTTACTGGAAAACAGCAACCTACATCTTATCAAGACTCTACACCCCTACGCTTCCCACACCCTGCAGGGAGCTGCCTTCTGGAGAGCAGGAACAGAGGAGCCTGCTTTACAATTCGCTAGTCAGTCCTGAAGTCCTTGAGCCCTTCCGAGGTGAAATGCAGAGAGAGCAGGCGGCTACTTCAGCTGGCTGCACAAGAGCATCCATCACTGCATGTCCCTCACTGCATGGTCAGGGTGAAAGCGCCCCGAACAGAGGCTGTGCTGCCCGGGACACCCTGTTTGCCATTGCCACCGCCCCGGCTTTGCTGGAGGGGCTTAGGGTGAGTGTCTGCTGCAGGCAGGCAGTCCCAGGCGGGCACGCACTGCGGAGGGGAGTGTGCCCAGGTGATGGGGGTGACGAGCTGCACAGAGTCCTCTCTGTCCCCTACAGCAGCGCTGTTCCCACTCTGCGGTCCCTCAAGTGCTTCGCTCCTGCTCACTTCATCCCTGTGCATCCCTGCTGAAGATCACACAGTCAAGGAGCAGCAGGGGATCAACGCAACGTGCCTGTCATGCTCTGGCATCTTCCCCTTGTGCGCTCATGCAGCAGGGGGAGAAACTCTCCTGCGAGGGCTGCTGCCGCCGCCTGCTGCTGCGTGGCTGCCGGGAGGCCGCGAGCTGCTGCCGCAGCCGCCGGATCTGCGCACGGCTCTGGGAACGCCGGGCAGCGCCGCAGCTCTTGCAGGGAAGAGCCTCTTTACACCTGCACCTTCACAAGGCTGCTCAGCAAGCCACAAACCTGCTCCTGAGCAGCGTCTCACCAGCGGAAGTGTTACCAGTGAGCTGTGCATGTGATTCCCAGGCCTGTTCCCTCAGATCTAGCTGGAAGCCACTCTCTTTTCAGTCAGTACCTGAAGTGCCAGCAGCTACATACATGCTTTGGTCCCCCAACACGGTGGCTGAGCAGCTGAACTATCTTATATTTAATTTAGTACATAATCCTTACACTTAATGTAAGAATTAAAATAAATTCGGCTGGGACAGGCATCCCAGGCCTGCCCTGCCGTGGTTCCCTTCAGTTCTGTCTGTGCAGAGCAGCCTGTTCCTGCGCTGCTGGCCCAGGACAGCAACGGCCTCAGCAGGGCGGAAAGCAGAGCCTTGGGGAAGCTGCCAGGGCTGACGCAGCCCAACACGAGAGCAGCCCCAGCCCAACCTCTGCCCAGGAGCTGGAGCTGAGGCACTGACCAGCTCTGGGCTGCAGCAGAGCTTGGGACTAGCCCTCCCCGCTTTGGTATCCTTTCCTTTGTAACTGGGAAACGCCAGCACTGCATCTGAATAATGTGTTGATAACAGGTCACTAAATGCTTGTTTCAAATGCAACATTCACTCTCCTCTGAAAGAAGAACAAAAAGTTCTGGAAGTGGGCAGAACTTCATGATTTCCTCATTAGGGCTTGGAACAAGATGTAAGAGCTGCAGTTAAAATTACCCCATTTTTTGCTGCCTCCCACCACACCAGGGAAAGCTATTTTCGGTTAAGCGTCTTTCCCTGGAAAGCGCTGGGGATGATCCGCTCCTCCTCCCGGGAGCTGAGGCAGGTCTCACCTCGCTGCTGCGCGCGGAGCTCCGATGCACGCTGGCCACTGGCTTCAGCCTCTGAACAAAGCACTTAGGTGTAACAGCAGATTGGGAAAAACAAAGCACGTGAGTTTTCATCTTCAAAATTAAAAAAAAAAAAAAAGAAAGAGAAAGCCTCTGAATTTTGTTAACATTCATGTACACATTTATTAAGCCAAAGGAGTTTGTTCACGTACTCTCAACTTGTCACAGTACGCTACTAGGGCACATGAAATCCCTTCTCTTCAACTCTGCTAACAATGGTTATTTTAATTACTTTTGTTACCTTTTAAGCTTAAAAAAATTAACTTTCAACATTTCCCCATGAAAGACCCTTTTGTGTTTTGTTTTCCTTTTCTTACAGTACAAAACAAATAATTCTCAGACATGTAAACATACCCAGCATGGCAATTAAATTGCTCTTGAGGTTAGTTTTACTGTGCTATGGACATTCTGTTAGATTGATATCAGGTTCTGTGCATTTTGGCTCAATGACTCCTTCAATGACAGATTCTATCCCCTGCACTGCAATACTGTCTAGAGGCCCCAGGTAGGATTAAGGTCTTTCTGTGCAAGGTGCTGTACAAATACTTCATGGAGCAGTAACTTGGAGGTCCCTGGTCAGAATGGTGTTTGTGAATGGGACCATAATGCTCCTGGCTTCCCTGTGGTCAGCTGTGATCCTCACAAGTTATAGAAACTGGAGTGAAACCCTATTCCAAACTAAACCTGAGTTGAGGTTCAATTACTGTTGAAGAGAAGAGAAATGTCACTATGGGCCGACCCTGCTGCCTGCAGTGCTGTGAGTAAAGCTGCTCACACGCATGGGAATGCTCGGATGAGTAAGAAATGCCTGTGAGAAAGGTCTGCAGGATTGAGTCCCTGGTTCACTACCTTGTTGCAAGCAATCAGGCAGAGAAGCAGAGCACTTCCTCGTCCACTTAAATTTACTGGGTAAAACTCAAAGACAGGAAAGGACGGGGTCATTTTCTTAGTTGCAGCACTCAATATTTGCAGTTCTGATCTTTGAATTAAAGGAGCTTCTGCTCTACCTCGGGCTTCTGTCAGCAGCCTTGGAAAAGTCTATTGGATGCATCAGGAGGTAATGTTTCACTGCTACAAAACAGAGGACACTGCTTTATGGAGTGAAGGCTGCATCCTAGGCAGGAATTCTAAAGACTGTGTACAATCACTGGCAAAAATTGTTATGAAAGCACTTTGGAGCAATCACAATTTAAATAATGATTTTAACTTGACAGCTGAGGTGGAAAACAAAAAGGATTACATGAAATAAATAGCAAGGAAACAATGTTCGTGCACAAATATAATATATTCCTGCCCACAACGTATCCCTTGTGAATTACTGCCCCTTAGGTTATGTCAGATGTTGAAAGGAACCCTTTAGAGCTAAAATACAGTACTCTGAATTGAGGTTTGAAAAATTAAAAAATGGCTAATAGGAACTGTGTACAATGCTCTCTCTCAAGCAGGTTTCCCACCTTGGTAGCCCAGGAGTGCGAGGCCTCAATAGACGTAGAGGCGGTCGGAGATGGCCGCCGGCATGTGCGTCATGATCTGCATGCGCAGCCACCAGTAGTAATCCATGGGGTGGTAGCGGGTGTAGGGCGCCGTGGCGGTGAGCGCGTGGGCGACGCTCTCGATGACGGGCGACGTGTCGGTGGAGCCGCTGTTGCAGTACGTCTCCATCTTGCTGACCTGCTCGTCGAAGTACTTCCTGCCGTAGTCCTTGCGCACGATCTCGGGCAGCTCGTCCCACATCTTGTCAGCTATGGCTTTGATGCGCTCGGGGCTGTACAGGTTCGTGGCAGCGATGAAGTTGCCGGGCTCCACGATGCTGACCATGACGCCCTGGGGCTGCATCTCGTAGCGCAGGCAGTCGGAGAAGGCTTCCACGCCGAACTTGGTGATGCAGTAGGGGGAGCGAGCAGGGCTGCCCATGCGCCCCATCATGCTGCTGATGTTCACCACACGACCTGGGCAGAGGTCAGGCAAACCACAGCCGTGATGCCGGCGCAGGGCAGACCCCCGGCATGTGCCCCAGCACGGGCACCCACCCGCCTGCTGCGCCCCCAGCAGCTGCCCAGCAGACACATGAGCCGAGGGCTCCAGCGGAGCTTTGCCGCCCTGGGCAAGAGCCTTTGGGCAGGACACAAGTCCACTGCAGGGCACCCCCTGGCTCGCTGCATCTGAGGGCACAGGGACACGGTGACACACCTAGCTCAGTGCTATGGGAAACAACGAGCAACGCAAAGATGCGGGGTAAAATCTGCACGGGGAGAAACAGGGCTGCTCAGCAGCCATAAGGACTGAGCAGAGCCAAGAGGAAGCAGCGGAAAGGGAAACCGCTGCCTCCAAGGCCACCCTGCTCCTCGGCAGGGCGCAGCATCACGCGCAGCAGCGCGGGCAGTGTCCTGCTGCGGCAGGACACCCTCAGAGCACGGCCGAGCAGAGCGCCCAGCCCCACCGCGCGCGGCGCCGGCGCCCACTCACCTTTCGACCTGCGGATGAGCGGCAGGAAGGCCTTGGTGGTGCGCACGGTCCCCCACAGGTTCACTTCAGCCACTTCCATGTACGTGTCCATGCTGGTGAACTCGACCTCCCCGAACGTGGAGATCCCAGCATTGTTAACCAGCCCCCAGAGTCCTGGAAGGTAACGTCAAGCAAAAGGCTTTACTTCTGTGAGACTGATGGCCTCAGGAAAGGCCTTGCTCATGCAGTACCAAAGCACTTAATAGAGTTTTTCATTAAGGCTTGTCACGATGAAAGGCAGACAGGAGAGGAGCCAGAGCAGACCTTGGTCTCCTGAGCAAACATAATCACAGTGGGGTTTTTCTGTTCTATTTCCCAACACTGCAGTCAACTGCTGTGAATAAGGATGCCACTGAGTTCCGAGCCAACAGAGAATTCAACCATGTGTATGCAGTTTGGCCTTGCCATTTTCTTTTTATCCGTAGTGATTTTTGAAAGAAGCAGAATAGTTTCTGAATGCAAACAGTAATAATAGAAGAGACCTTGTAAGAAACAAGAGATTGACTCTTTTGAAGTGAAATCCTCTGTGTCATCATAAAAAACTCGAATGACTGCAATGCTGGGAAGGATCATGCGGCATGGGTGGGCATGCGTGCCATGGCCTCTCCCTTTTATCCTGTTGTAACCCAGATGACAACTGCTGCAGCTACCAAGTCATCTGGCAAATAAAAAGAAGGATTAGAAAGGAACTTGGAATAATTCAGACTCCTTTCATACAATTTCCTAATTATATTCCTAACTGCTCAGCCTATGTATTAAACAGCCTCTTCTGCTACTTCAAAGTGAGCTGTTAATGCCAAAGCCTCGTGAAAAGCTCTAAGATAGTAATTAGCAAACAATCAGGTCCTTAGCTTGTGTCTTTGACTAGCTTTATGAACATCCTTTGAGCTGCCAAAAGTTCCAGTGATGAAGGCCCCCACAATGGATCTGCATGCCCAGTAAATAAGGGGACAGATCCAACAACTTGCTCTTCTTCACGTAAGTAGAAGAGAAAAAGACACAGGCGAGCTTTGCATATGTAGGAAAGGAAGCAGAGCTCACGCTCTGTAATCCAAGCCCTGCAATCACTGATCAACTTCAAGTCTCAAGTGTCACACAGACAACCAACTTGCATTCCCCAGATGAACACAGCAAAGCTAAGAGCACTTGCACTGACAGCTCCTGGCCATGAAGCTTTGAAGTTGCCAAGCACTCAGTGTCCTGCTCCTGATCCAGTGCAGAACTCTGGGCACTTGAACTCAATCTCCAGCAGCTCCTTTTCCAACTGAGCAGTGTGACACAGGACACGCTGGTCTCTGTCAGCAGACTTAGCAGGGACTCCACAGGTAGTGGTGTTGTGAGAGATGCAGATGTTTTCCCAGCCCAATCCAGACTGGGAAAGAGCCCCGTTCGAGGCAGCCTCGCGCAGCGGCCGTGCTGCAGCGCGGGCAGCACCACCTGCTGCCCAGCGCGGGACAGGCCCGCGCCGCTCGCCAGGAGGACGCTCTGCCGGCTCCCAATTCCCTGCGAGACATTAGCCATGGTGCTCCCGAGCTGCCTCCCTGGCAGGGACAGACCAGCTCCTGGAAAAGGGCTAACGTGTGTGTGCTGAGCAGCGGCAGTGGTGCCACCCAAAGGTGTTGAAGCACTGACAAAACTTGACCAGGTTGATCACAGAAACCACTTCCACCCAGCAGAGATCACCCTGCAAGCGAGTTATAATCAGCTTCTAGTCATGCAAAAGAGAATCAAACCCAGAGCTCTGAAACAGTTAAATGACTTCAGCTAATGTCCCCATAGGAACTAGCAAACAAATAAAAGAGGTTTTTTTCGCAGATGCTGTTTTAGGTGACAAGAGGGGAGCTGCTTTCTGATACAACACAGAATGTAAACAGGCCAGTTGTTTTGCACTGCTGCTCCTCAAAGCTTTGTGCCCTTCACTGTCTCGGCAAGTTTTTGAAATATCTTTGAAAATGCTGTAAGGCTCCACCGAGAGAGCTCTTGCAACCACCTCCCATGTGACATTAGTCTCCTGAGTGCACCCACCTTTCTCGGGATCCTCCAGGCTGTTGTTCACGTGCTCCACTGCGCGGTCCACCTCTTTGCTATCGCACACATTGAGCTGGACAGTTCTCATTCGATCGCTCTTCATGTCGTCGAGCTCCTTGGAGCCACCTTCTCCCTTGTCCTAGGTGACAGAAGTGAGCTGCTTTGAATCTGCACAAGGCACCTTGCAGGAAGAGGAAAGATGCAGAGCAACCACCAGACCAAGCAACTGGGGGTGCACAGGGCAGCTGCAGAATAGCCAGGGCAGGTCTGCAGCTCTGAGAGGAACAGCTCGAGCTGCTCCTGAAGAACATCATCCCTCTGCATCTCTATATGGCCACCAGCTCTGTCACCGAGCCATCTGTACAGATCTGACCAGCAAAAATGCAGCTAGAGCAGGACTTAGCCCAGCAAAGTAACTCCTGCCCATGGTGAGTTTGTGGGGTGAGGCTATGTCGCACTGCAGCAGCCCCAGAACTTGGTGCCCTGCTCTGAGGCCTTGCACGCGGGGCACAGCAGAGCACGGGGCAGGGCTGTGGTACCTAACCACACACCCTGTGCACACTTCTCGGTCACGCTGCCAGCACAGGCGGCCACAGCTCCACGGGAGGGACTGCCCACATGCTGCTATTCCTACTGCTCCGCGCCTGCAGCTCCCGCGGCCTGGAAGGGAATATACAGGCGCCACCCGACTCCTCTAGAGCCCTACTGCCAGGTGCCTGCTCCAGCTGCCTGAGAGCAGGTTTCCCAGGAAAAAGGGTCTTTTCCATTGTCTGCTTTTCCCCTCTCTTCCTCCAGGAGCTCTTTCTCCTTTCCAGTTCTTATCTCTATTTCTTTATTCTTAGCTGAGAGCAACAAAATCTCCCTATATAGGATATAGAAAAACATAATACATGTACATATACACACAAACACATATATACATATATATCGCCGATCACAGTTTGGGCATGTAACTGCAGCCCATCCTTGAGCCACCTTTCACATAGCCTGGTGCTACCAGCAGCAGTGCTGTCCTGCTGGGTCTGCCACTGGAGCAACCTGCACCTCAGCCCAGCTCGGTCAGCTACAGCACTACTGGCACCCAGAAGATGAAGGTCTTGGGGGATCTCCCTCGTTTGCTTTCATGGTTATGGGCTACGGGACTGTGCTGGCATCTGCAGGGCTTCTTTGTAGGGAGTGGCAAAAATCTGACTTTGAAAATAAACACTTCTTTGAAACACCCCTGTCTCTGCTGTAAAAAAAAAAACAAACAACAACAACAAAAAAAAAACACCAAAAAAAAAAAAAAGAAAAGAAAAACCCTCCCTCTGTTCCCTCAACATAATGTCCCAAGAGGAGAAACCTTTCACTAACTTAAGTGCTTGATGTGTCCTCTTTACTCTTCTCCATTCCTCCTTATTCTGCTGCAAGCTGTTAATAAGGATTAGTATTTGTCCTTAGCAGAAGGCATCTGCCACGCTCTCCTCACACAAAAGCATACTGCATACCAAATGTAGGAGTTAAAATCATGCATAGCTTAGTGATGTTTGGTTTTATGATGACTAAAAGCAATGTTCTGTGCTAATTTTGTTGCTCACTCAAACCCACTTTGGTACCAAAGCCAGTGAACATGGCAAGGGATTAAAGAGCACACAAATGGCATATGTGGGAATGCCAAAGGAGAATCAGTAAATGCAATCGGGCAAATCCCTTGGGACCAGCAGAGATGGCTTGAGGGAAGATAGAGAACAGCAAGGCTGAGGTGCTTCTCCCCAAATCCCAGTCTGCAAGGTGCTGTGAAATTACCTTGCAGAGAAGAAAACACCAGAGCCACTATGAGAAGGCAGAGTGGGACAGGCACATGTTGGAAATTTTGGCAAGAGGTGCATAGCTGTGAATATCTGAATATGCATAGTCAATATGAAGGGAATAATGAATATGCATAGCGGTGCATAGAATCAAGGTGTAGGCGTGATTCTGAAGCATTTAACTTGGACCACAGCAAAGCAGCAGCCTTAGAGGCGTCCTCAGCACTACTGGAACTTCACAGCCTTCTGTTGCTCCTGCACCAGCCTGACTCCTCACGCCAATGTCCCTCCTACCTCCCCAGTCACACTGCTAGGTGCTTGGCCAGGGAGCCCCTGCAATCCTCCCCAAGGACTGGACTTCAGACATTGTCCCGGGCCCACAGGATCATTCCCTCTGCTCCTTGGAAAGTGCACAGGGTGATGTTTAAAGCACTCTGCATAAGGCCATGTTCTCCTGGCACAGGACAGAGCCCACCCCACATACCCTGCTCCCTTCAGCAGCACCTTCTCAGGACGTTCTCAGGCTGTGTGCAGAGACCAGTGCATCTCCATTGACTTTAAAGCAAGAGCCAGTCTCACCTTTTTAAAATGCACACTGCCTCCCCATCTTCCCCTCTGGAGCCCACCATGGATCTCTGCCTCTGTGTCCCTGAAGTATTAATGGGCTTGGTGAGCCCTGTAGTGACTTGCCTGCATCCTGGTTCGCTCAGATGGCAGCTGGTGGACACTGCAAGCCCCAGCAGGCCTGAGCACACAAAGCAAACAGAAACTCCACCACAATCTTGACAGCCATGACAAACACTACACATGCCCACAGGCAACAGATATTGATGGAAAAAATACCTTCTTTATCTTTTGATAGTTGGCTCCTACAGCTATTAACCAAAGAGGAAAAATAAGATAGCTGCAGTGCAATAGCTCATTGGGTCCAGTCTGTCACTATCATCAGCAATGAAGCATCAATACAACTCTCATGTGAACATATTGGCCATGAAAATACGAAGAAGAATCTGCATGTGAAATATACACCTCCAAAAACAAAGGCAGCCAGAAGCACAGATGCATCCTTGGGCTCTGCTCAGTCACAGCTTTAAACATCCCTCTCCATTTGCTCAGGTTTCCTTCAGGAGTGCTCAGGATCTGGCCATGTTAGGAAACTTTTCCAACAGAAGTGCCAGCACTGCACTCACTTTGTGTCTGCGTGTAGAAAAGGAGGCCCCTACAGAAAGGACATAACGGTCCCCCGTCAGCCTCTCAACAGGTAGCTGTGCTCTCACAAAGCCACCTGAAACAGCTTTTTCCTCTCAGTCAGTGCTCCATGAAATATATTCAGTTTAAAAGCCAAACATGATGCTTCTTATTTCCAGCTATGCTTCTGTCTAGAATCAGTGCAGAACACAGTGGGCCTTTCTCTTCTGTCCTTAAGGTGAACACTAGCAATGACAACATTCTGATGAGATTCTGCTTATAGTTTTCCTAATGAAGCCTGTGACACAACAGTATGCAGCTTATTCTCCTGGGGTTGTTTTGATTCTAAGGGCTAAGAATATGGTTTTCTTCATGAACTATATAACTTAAAGACACACAGGAGACACGTGATTAAGGAGCTTTGGCATTTTATAGTGTTTTCCTGATGATAACCACTCTTAGCAATCCTGCCATGGTGGCAAAAATTTTGGAGCATGAGATGCAACTCTAGTTAAAAACTGAATTACAGTGACATAGCAAAGGATTCCGCTGATTTTGTGAAGAAATAAATGCTGACCAAAGTCTAAAAGAGTTTTGTATTCAACCTTTTTTTTTTTTTAAGTCTCCAACTTTACTAAGTTCTGTAATGTCAATCTTTAATTATAAAAGCTGAACAGAGCTATTTTCAAAAAAAAAAAAAAAAAAAAAAAAAAAAAAAAAAGTGTTCTTCTCTCCCTCCGCCCAGAAATCTTTTGAAAAGCATTAATCTCAATTAAAATATTGTCTTGTTCTACTGCGGAGCCTGTAGAGGGAGCCCACGTTAATAAATAAATCCCTGACCACAAGGGGCAGAGCTATCCGAACATAAACTCAGTTGAAAAAAATGCAGCAGAAATAAAGCTAATAATTTAAGCAATACTTCGTAATAACGGAAAGATTAATAGCAGAAAATGTATTAATAATATTAAAAATATCTGGCAATGTCTCTTCAAAGTCTATAACAATGTCAAATTTAGCGATCGGTGAGCTAAAAGATTAGGATCAAGGTAACGAACCCATCTCAGGATATCCCGAGGACTAAGTTGATTTCTCTCAGAAAATAGCCAGGCAGTTAAAACAAAATGCAACTGCTTCACAGGGACAGAGAGGCTAAGGCTCTTTTTTCTTTAACTCTCTATTGCCAGGCAGCTCAGATTGCCATACAAAGTTGTCCTGGAAAATGTATCCTGACTGTCACTAACCTATTGTTGGCCCAATTCTGCGCTCATTTGCACTAGGGGACTCTGTTGACTTCATAGCAATTTCAAGAGACTCTCAGTGCACAACTGAAGAATGGCTGCACTCAGCATGCAGAGAGATAAAGCAACAGCAGGATATGGAGAGATACAGGAATATCATATATCCTAAAATCATTGTTGGTTTGGTGGTTGTCACAATTAATCAAAGCTATGCATAAATTTATATTATTTCAGAGTCAGTCCAAAGAGCAGGCTTAACTTGACCCTACAGTTTGCTTATAGATAAGCCAACAAATTTAAATTTGTTTTCTAGCCATTGTCTTAGCCATAGCACGATCTTAAGACTCCAATGAGAATCCCCCAAACACTGTGTGGGCCTGGTTCTGGTCAGTTCATCCTCCATGAAGACCAAACATCCTCCCTCTCCTCAGCGAAAAGCTGTGAAGTGAGTGAAACACTGCATTTGTGCATGGGCCACAGGTGAAGAATAAAATTTTGCTTTCCTTACCTTTTGTAGGCAACCAGCATAAATAATAAAGCCTTTGGCATGCAGGTGCTTGGCCAGGGCAAATCCAAAGCCTGAATCACAACCCGTTATAAGCACAGCTCTGCTGCCAATCTGCAAAACAAAACAAAGCAAACAAAAGCACTGTAATTGAGTGCTTGGAATAGCACAGTGCTTGAGTAGCACATAGAACAAAATTATGTCCTTGGCCAGGAGCAGTACATTTCGGGGACGTTCTCTACATCCACTGCCAGCCTATCACAACTCAGTACCTCCTGAAGACAGGAAACCTTTATTTCTGGAAGCACTCCAGTGAGGCAGGACTCCTGGCCTCCCAACACAAAGAGAAGCTCAGCAGTGCTGGCAACAGGTTGTCACGGCCAAAAGGTCAAACAAACTGCCAAACCCTTGCAGCTCATTCACATCTCAAAGCCTGAAAATGTAGTGGACAGTTCCCAAAACTGCTTCCTCTTTCACAGGAACTGCTCCAATATGTGCAGGGGGAAGCAGAGTACTAGGAATGCATCAGTCTACTCCCCTTTGCCATACAGCCTGCAGGTGGTGTAGAAGATCAGCTTCACTGAACTCACTGAAGGAACAGGGGTTGAACTAGCTGACTGCTCACTCATCTCGTCCCTCAAGCAAATGATCTTCTAGTGCTGGGTTTTAAAAGCTACGCAGATTCAATAGGTTTAATATTTGGAATTAAGATCTATGGGTCATTTGTATTTTTGCCTTAATTTTCCAACCTGTAATTTAAACAGAAGCTCACCTTTTTCCTTTCCCAAACCCTTAGAGCAACCCAAACAGAAGCAGCATTTAACTAATACGTTAAAAGATGAATGGTATCAAACATTCTAGTAACAACGAGTGTATTAGCACCAAAATGCTGCTGTGGGTGGGATTAGGTAATAACTATTTGCCATTCACTCCAACTTGCTATTATTTAGAAATGGAAATTTGGCCTTCCCCATTATATAGCAGGACTCAGAGTGACACAAGTGTCACACCTGAATCCTCTGAGACTGTCACGGGCTTACAGAGGGAGATGAAGATACGTATACGCTCTAGCATTTATTCAATACAGAGTCATCTGTCACAAGACAGGCAAATGGCAAAAATTCTCCCCTCCTTCTGCCTGGCACTGTTCCTGGCAGACTAGTGACATCAAGGAAAGCGCTATGAAGGAATGGGCCACTTTCCACACTCAAAAGTGAGGATAACACCTATTTACTCACATATCTTCATACCACCGTTCTCAGGAAGGAAAGCTTTCTTAAAAAGTTGTAATGCAAATTCCCTCCACTCTAAAGGGGAAGATTTCATTTGCTGAGTTCCAAATTTAGAACCGCCCCCGCCATTAGCCTGATTGTTTATTTCCATCCTTAGCAGCATGTACCACGCTACGTCAACAGGAGCTCTGCACTAGGAAAGAATGTGGAATATGTTGAAAAGGTCCAGCTCAGAAGCCTTCCAGCAGATTAGAAAAATATTTTCGTCCCCAGGATTCAGGGATTTAAAAAAAAAACAGCTCAGCAAAACTGGTTCCAAGAAATCACAGTCACACTCACCTGATCCACTTCACTTGCATAAGAGCGGCTGCTGCAGGGGGACAAGAGAGGGAAGCAAAACCTTTGCACAGGCCTGTGAGGAAAAAAAAAAAAGAAGAATCAGGCATGGAATATCTTGCCTGCAGCCTCGTGCTGCAGCATATGCTTAAGGCAGGTGCTGGTCTCGAGTTTTCCTTGGTTTGAGTCTGGGTGTCTCCTACCTTGCAAACCACTGCTTTCTAAAAAGACCTTGTTGCTACTTCCAGCTGTTTGGATATACTGAGATTTCTACAATAGCCCCTGGTCTGAAGGCATGGGTCAGTCTCTACCTGTGAAGTTGGCAATGTACAAAGTTTCCATTTCCCAACAGCAACACTTACATTTAGAGTGACACAAAGATGGCTTAATGGAAACTGTTCATTTTCTTTCTGATGAAAACATACTGCTGTGGCATTGTTTGATACCCAACCTCAGGTTCGCTTTCCTCAGATCTACCTCACAGCTTTTATGTGCAGCTCCACCTTTGTGTCACCTTGGGTAACAGTTCTTCCTCTGCAGGGTCTGTCCCCAGCAGCTACTCAGACAGATCTTATATCCCCTCTTTGTAACTGTTTAAGCTAAGAGTCATCATAGCTTTGAGCAATACCTGCCACGTAGATGAAACTCTTCTGTACAGTGTGTCCGACTCGCAAGAAAATATATTGTGTTTGCAAATGCAGACCAGAGCAAAGCAACAGTGCATTCCAGAAAATCAGCACCTAATCAGCAAAGCTAAACTAGTAGAGGCACCACACTCACGGTTCTTGCCATCGTTCATCACAACCAGGCCAGGACAACACATCAGAATGACCTTAACCATCCGTCCTTACCAGCTACCTGCCTGGATTTTATCAGCCTGGTTTTGTGTGTTTTCCTTCGGACGCTGCCATCATTCCCCTACAGCCTTCCAACTTTCCACTAGACTTGTTGCATTTCAGCTGCCCTCTGGTTTGTCTGTCTGACAACCTAGTAGAGTCTAAGTTCCAGGCAGCTTTTCTGCCTTGTGAGTGACCCTTCCCAATCACTATTATCTTCTCAGACAGCAGAGGCACCCGGGTGACCTGAACCACCCGAACAGCTTCTGAAGGAGCTTGGCCCTCTGAGCTGCACCTTGGGACTACCAGGCCAAAAGGGACTAAAAGGCAGAAACTTTGATTCAGATACAAATGCCCTCCTTGCTGAAAGATGATTTAGAATAAGCGAACCCAGCCCACTCACCTCTATCCTGCATCCATTCATCTCTTCTTCTACCTAATTTTGAGTGTCACAGCCCTATCTCTTGCAATAGCAATGGCAACATTAAATAATTACTGCAGGCCCATCCTGGCTATGGATAACATGACTGATTTTGATCTTTCAGCTCAACACTAAGTTCCTTTGTGTGTCTCAAAGTGCCTGGAAATGTTCATAATACATTTTAGTTGCATTAAGGTCATTTTTATTTTTCCATGTCATCTCTGGGCCAGTTATTTCACTACAGCACGCTGATTTGCTGCTCTCTAATCACAGTGAACTCCAGAGAATAACTACTTGACATTCTGTCTACCTTGACCTGAAGATAAGGGAACAAAATAAATGCTGGCTACTGATCAGCAGAAATGTCATCAGAGGAAATTCCTAAGATATGTGTCTGATGTTAACCTCCCCATCCCGCCTCCATGTACATTAATGTAGCAAGAACCATTTTTTGTCATTCTATGTAATTGTGTTCTAGATACCACCACAAGACCTTTAAACTGCATAGACAGAATCAATATTCATTTGTATTTTTAAGAAATTTCCTTCTGGTGCAGCTTAGGTCTCTTGTGTAGCAGACAAAACAGATTTCACAGAAAAGACTAAAGTATTAGAGACTTCTCATCTTATATCTTTACAACTGTCTGTGTTATAGGAGTCATTCCTGCATGTCACAGTGCTGGACACTACCAGCAACAAAAACAGAACCCTACTGATGGGAGTACTTTTTGCTCAGCAAGCCACAGGCCATTTTTAAGTGGCTTGTTGATAATTTGCAGCGCACACAGTCCTGTTTGCCATGACATAAAGCCTGTGAAATCACTTGGCTTACTCAGAATTTGGAATAATGGGGTCCCCTTCAAACACCAGTAGAAAGGGATTTTTTCAGGGCTAGGAGTTAGAAGCAGGTGGGTAATTTTCTGTTCAGGTTCAGAACAAAAATCAGCTTCATTATTCAACCCACCTCCCTCTTTCACAAAACTCCTCCTGCTCAACTTTCTCTCTTCATTTTACATGGTTCATTATCTCTTTAATGGAGTCACAAGAACATGTGACTGTTCTTTGCTGAGTAGCAAGGCCTACCTGCTGATATTGAGGAATGAGTACTTGCTAAACATCGAATTAACACTGCTCAACCCTCTGATTGCAGATGCACAGGTGTTAAAAATCTTCTTGCCAAACCCTGCTCTCATATATAATGCACCCTCTAAAAATATACAGTGCCAATGAAATCAAATGAGCCCTCAACAAGAGCTTTATGCAAGACCTCACTCTTCTCCATCAGGTTTCTTACCTGCAGCTACTCCCTGGGTCCTTCACATTCAGGGCTTTCACAGAGAAGTTCAGGAGAGGCCGGGACAGTCTGGTTGCCAACATCCTTTCAGTTAACTCACTCTACCAGCAGCGACACTGCTCTTCCTTGGCTCTGCAATGCAAGATAGCACCTCTCTTACTTGGTCAGTTATTTTCTAAGTCATCCTGGCTCCCTGTATTTTAACAGGAAAACAAAATCCAAAGGAACTCAATTTCTCCTCTTGTAGGACCTCACATGGAGATCAACAGCTTCACTCACCTCAAACTGCCCTTAAAGACAGAAGGTTATAAGCAAACTTCCCTTGGTTCACTGTTCCTTAAACAGTACCATCTGAAAGAGCTAAAATTAGGTTACTTATGATTGCAGTATATTCCTTTAGGTAAGTTACGTGAAGAATTGAGGGGGGAGAAAAAAAAAAAAAAAAAAACACAAGCTGAGGGTGACACCTTTCCAAAAGCAATCCTTGGTCTTTACTACTAGTACAGCCAGCTGGTTAAAAATACATGCAGCTCTGTGAAATTAAGTAGCTGGCAATACCGGGCACAGTGTATCACTGATAGAATTATTATGGGAAGAAAATGGCTCAAAAACAAGAGGTAAGAACAGGCAGTTTCTGCAAAGTTCATTTTGAATAAAACAGATCCAGCACACACACACAAAAAAAAAAAAAAAAAAAAAAAAATCACCCCACCTCGAAGCACAGGCCTTGCCATTAAAGCAGGAAAGAGTGTCTAATTGTTCAGGTTTATTTACACTCCCTTTCATTTCTGTGTCGCTACTGCACTTTGGGGGGCCTGCTTGGAAACAGGCCTGGACTAAAAAAATGCAAATTTATCGGGAAAGCTGCTCTTGTAGGGCTCCAAAGAGAAAGATCCAGAAGCCTTGAAGAAAGGCACATCCATATGACTCCCACCTCATTCAGAAGACCAGCTGGTCCCTTTAATTAGCTGAAATTCAGTGTTGCTGGCCATACTGAACAACTGATAACAGTTACAGATCTATATTAACACACATATACACACACACATTTTTCCTAACGAGGAAGGCTGAGGCCGCCGCGCAGAGGCCGCG
>JAVCKT010011824.1:35365-45407 GCA_032273925.1 Rhynchotus rufescens | reverse complement strand
ATTTTTTATTTTTTTTTTTTTTTTTTTTTTTTTTTAACAAAGTGACTCTCTGGATCAGTAACTTTATTTTTTTTCTTCTTTTCTTCTTTTCTTCTTTTCTTCTTTTCTTTTTTTTTCAGAAGTTGATCTGTTGAAGCTACTCAAGGAGCAGCATCATTTCTTCCCCAGATCATCCCAGTGGAAGACTGGCCTTCTTTTCTCTATTACAATTTGTCAATAAACATGAGCAGAATTGTCACACACTTTCTTCGAGTATATGTGATTATTGTTATTATGCTAAAAAATTGCATTTTCTCATATTTTATATCACTAAGTCAACCCTTCACATCCACAGTAGCAGGTACAGGAGGTATTTCTGTCTTCTGAACAAGGAATTCAGACAGAACTTTCCTCTGACTTCAACCTGCCAAAATTCTGTGTGCTTGTGCCTAGCCCAAGACTTGCCAGAGGTCCTTCCCAAGGGGACACAAGGCCGTGGTTCAGAGCAACGGTGCTGGACATTGACGTCAAACCCGCGCTGTGCTCAGCTGCAGACGCTGACCCAGCTGTCGTGCAGACACCTGGCAGACACAGACCTTCAGGCAGCGTCTGCGCTGCCCACGTTGTGCAGTCCCTTCCCAGGAATCCCGGGTCAAAAGATGGAGGGGAAGAAGGAGCTGTAGAGAGAGTGTGATGAGTTTAATATCAAGAAGTGTAGGTCACAGACTGGTTGATTTTGCTTGCAACCAAAGCAATTTTCACAGTAGGCGAGACATAAAATTATCCCAGACTCATTCAGGTTTTTTTAAGAATAATCTCGGAGAATCACATACATAAAATTCATACTGTATCTAGGGTAGTCATTTCTACCGAGGCTGTCTGACAGATACATGCTTCCAGAGACACTTTTCAGAGCTATCACAAGCAGACACTATTAATTTTTGTAAACTGCAGAGCAAGTTCTGAGCGATGTTATCCAGAGAGTTTTTTTCTTTTACAACAATATCATATTCTTTAATGTCCAACACTATCACATGTCCAGAAATTAAGCCAGAGGAAAGCAATAGTGGGAAAGGAACGCAATACAATGTGGCCTCCTCACGCCTTTTATACAAAAAGGGAGACGGTTGAAGGGTGACTATTTCCACAGTTCCTGCAGTAAAATCTACCTTTTCCTTACCTCCCTTACCTTTCACCGAACTCAACAGAGCATTCCAGAATAAGCTGGGCTGCTCTCAGTACTAATAGGTTTCAGAAATGGACTATGTAGGATAAATGGGGTAAATCAGTAAATTCATTTGTACAATGGCAATCATGCCCTGAGCTTTTATAATTGGGCTTTTGTTCTCAGGCCTTTTCATATGTCTTTTTCTTAGAGGTAACCTCATGTGTGAGAGCTAAAGCAGCTCTCTCAGAGACAGCCCTTTCCTTCCCAGATGTCAGCAAAGGATTAGCCAAAGAATCATTTCTCACTTTATTTTCTTTTCTGTATATTTGTCTGTTTGTTCACCGTATCTGTTTTTGGCCATGTTTAGAGGCTTTATGAATTATTTATGCTTATATATATATATATTATATATATACATTTTTTAACAGTATGCATATACTAGTTTAGAAATGCAGCTATTCTTAACAGAGATGTCTTTTTCTAACTTTTTTTTTTTTTTGCTTTTTTAATAAATTATTAATTGTGTCTTGTTTTCACAGAAAAAGCCGGCATTTTCTATATCTTAGTATATTCAGTTTGTAATGTGGAAAGATCATGATTTAAACTATTCTGCAATACTGCAAAATACTAAATGATGTTTCATAAGCTGTGATCATTTTTCTCGTGGAGTTGCTAAGGTAACACAGTGGAATTTGTGATTCAATTCTTCACTTGATTATTTATTACATTTTAAAAATAAAAGTTTTTTTTTTTTATTAAGATGCATTTATTTCTGGAACTTCTGCACTTCTCCACAGGATTCTATGCAAGAAGCAAAGGCAGCCTAGTGTTTGGGAGAATCTTTTCTCATGGGAGAATAATGTGGGAAAGAGGGACAGAACTATAGCTATCTAGGTAGCTGGCTTGTTGCTCATTTGGAAGACTCAGATGTTAGAAGATTTTTATTATTGATTGAAATTCCTTGGTTCTGCTATTACATAGTAGATACTTGTTTTTCACACACTGTTAGCCTAAGATCTGATGTTATTCTTTGATGGAGCCATTCTACTGTTGGCCAAGTTGAAGAGTTAATTTGATCACGTCAGTGTAATGATGTCCTATCCATTTCAAGTGTCTCATGACTTGATCCTGGTGGTCTCTGCTGAGGCTTCTCTTTCCTTACCCTTCTCGTGCTCCTTGCCGAGCTTGCGAAGCGCCTCTGCCACAAGGCAGCACACAAACAGCTGGACAGCCTTTGCTGTGTTTGATTTCTATTCTGCCCACAGGCCTAGAAATTCCACTTCAATGTCATCACAGTTCCTTGTATTCAAAGGCTTTTGTGTAAAATAGCAATTTCTTTATTTATTTTACCAATTCATGAATATTTTTTAAAAATTCCTCTTGGAATAACAGAAGCTTGTCTTTTAATTAAAAAGTCAGGCGACCATCAATCACCTACCTCTAGATTGTAGTTTCAGCACATGCAGGCTGATAACAGTATGTTTAGGGAATTTCAATTTCAAGGCTTAGGAATGACCTTTCTTACTCATCACTTCAGTAACTCCAACTTGCTGTTTTCATGGAAGCAAGCAAATGAAATGAACACATTGAGAACTTAATGTTTGATGCTTTTGTTCACTAGTTCACTGCCTTCCCATTTGCCCTTTAGTTCTAGAGGACTTAAGATATAAGCTGAAGTAAGTGCAGTTATCCTGCTGTTGTCTATTTAGCTTTCATTAAGTAAGTTGGTACAGGGCTCACACTCATTCTCAAAACCAGCCCATCATCTAAAAGTATTTACATAAGATTCTTCGCATTACATGCTAACCTCTGCAACACTAGTATTAACTACTGACATCTGCCAAGTCTGACTAATAAGTGCTTTACAGTATCAATTCATCCTAAGCAAAAAAGCATGTTTGAGTGCTGCAGTGCTCTTGTTAATGCCAATAAGAAGTATCAGAGCTCATATGACACCTAGAAGAAATTAGTACCCACATTCAAAGAAAAGCTTTTGTTATTTCCCAGAGTATTATGTGGACTTTATTGAGATGACTGCATCTGACACCTGCTGTAATATAAAATGCAGCTATAATTAGCCAACTGATGCTCTCTGCAGTTTAGGTCGAATCCCTTCTGTGGGAATTATGCTTTAAAATATTCAGAACTCCAAGTGGCTCTCATTACATTTAATTTTTACTTAGAATTAGGTGGTCTACAAAAAAAATTTAGGATTGTAATAGCCCCCCGCTGAATGCCACACAGCAATGTGAAAACCCATAGATTTTTTTCCAAATAAAAAAATGAGAACAGCAGACTACACTACAGCCTTCAATTGAAGTCTGGCTTTGCTTAATTGTACTTTTTGCACTCATCAGTCTCTCCTCTTCAGAGCAAGCTACAAAAATTGCCTGAATAGCCAAAGAAAAGTTTCCCACAGTCACTGGCCACAGAAAAACACCATTGTCCTTCCTCACAGTTTGATGGACAACATTTCTATAAATGGGTAGCCAGTCTGTCAATGGTACCCTTGCTGAAAAGGCAAAAGAAGAGAACAGATTCTGCCAATATCTGACAAAGCATGTTAACACATAATCAGGCATTCACTAGTCAGGCAGCTGCCCCTGGGACCTTCATAACACAGGTGCCTTTAAGCCATTTCCTATTCACAGATAAAGGAAACAGGCAGGAGATACCTGGGAAAGGAGCAGTCTATTGTGGCCTGTCAAATGTCCATCTTCTAGACTGCCTGCATAAAACCAGAAAGGACATAAAGAAAACTTCAGCGTGAACCACTAAATTATAAACTAGGAAAAAACTCCCTAACTCCGTAACTTTCTTCTGTAGATAATAATAATAATTAAAAAGAGTGGCAAAGGAGCACAATGCCTTATAAGCAATATCTTTTAGTACATTAGGCTGAGCAAAAGATCTGCCATGCCCCCAAAGACAACAACTAGAACAAAGACAGTGGTTCCAGGACTATCATCTTCACCCACTGCTTCTTTGGTATGTTTTTCCACGCCTACTCTCCTCACTTCTTCACCAAGCTGAGATTATTGAATTCATCCTTTAAGTGGGGAAATACGATTTTCTTGATGGACCAGCCTACTATGACTAAAATATGATTAAGCTGCAAGACACAGAATCCTTCCTCCTTTTTCACACACTTTAACAGTAGAATTTTCATAACAAATTAGTCTCAGTAGCCTAATAAACAAGTGGCATTTGATAGCCAATGGCCACTAAATACACTAACAATAATTTTGCACTGTGGAGATCATTATAAGACAACACTCAGCTTTATGGAAAAGAAAACTTTTTTTTTTTGTGATGGCACATAAGCATGCCTAGCTCACTGTATACTGAGCATGTTAAATGCCAAAATCTATATCCATAAGCAGGCCCTCGCCTTTCATTTAAATAATCACATTGATTTCTCATGGATAGTGAAAAACCCAAATGGTGCTTTTAGTAGCACTACTTGCATGTTTAAAGTTCAACACATGAGAAAACTTCATCAAAGTCTATAGGAGTTCCTGATGTAAGCACTGCATGGAAGCAATAAGGACAAAAGGGTTGAGGAGATGTACAGCTGGACTGCCCTGATGCTTTTGGGAGGCTCCTGCAGGCAGCGTCTTCTCTCTGGGAACACAGGCTGCTGCACTGCAGCACAGACTACTCCCAGCAAGCCAGATTATGGCATGGAGAGAATATGGAAATATGAAAAGTCGTTCTGTGCAGGTTTATATGAAAGAGTGCTGATGTCTTGCCTTCTTCTCAAACAATAATGTTCCTAGGAGAACAGTTCAGGTTTATCACAATGATCATTCTCCCACCAGATCTGCTCTTAAGAACACCCTATGTGTATATGTGCGAGCTTTAAGCAGGAAAGTTTCTGAGTGTCTGCAATACAGTAATTCAAATGGAATTCACAGCCATAATGAAATTAAGATGGAGCCAAGAACAACGACGACTTAGTTGAAATGCGGTATCATAGCCTAAAATGAAAAAACAAATGATACCCATTGCCATTTTTTCTTGCCAGCTTTGTGACTTCTGTGTAGCAGAAGGTTTCTTAGAATCCCCTGTACCTGTGCAGCTCAGCTGCAGTTCTACTTCTCTACTTTTAAAAAGGACTTCTTGTTCTCTGTTGAATCAGCCCCAGGTCATTATCAAACCTACAACCTAGGCCCAGTCTTGCAAAGGCTTTTACACACAGGCTTAGCTTTATGCACATGAATAGTCCTTTAGAATTCATTAGAAAGATTTGTGCACAAAGTAAGCAGGTGCATGAGCAGTTTCACTGGAGGACTGGGACCCAAAATGTCAAAGACTCCATATTCCCTATTAACAAATACCTCTTCTGCATCAGAAAAAGTACTGACAGTGTAAGGATGAGTGTGGGTTTTTTTTGTTTTATTTTGTCTGTTTACAACAGAGAATACTCAGACAACTTGATAATTATTTTATATCAAAAAAAAAAAAGAATTACATGCATATTTTTACTGATATAGAGGTTGAAGAATATTCAGATCCAGATAGTAAGAACACGGGGTGAGATTTCTAGAGGAGCTTAAAGGATTTAGGTGTCCATCTACATTGTAATATGGATATATATAGATATATTAAGCCATTACGACTATTTTGAGAGGATCAGTTCAACTATATAATAAAGGTATCTACCATCAGTTCATTAATTTTATATTGACGTGTAGATTTGAGTCTGGCTCCTGAATTCAAGGAAGAAGCCTGCTAGCAGCCTGGAAGACTGATCAGGCTAATAATGGCAGACATGGACTATCAGGTGATAACGGCCCAGGTACTTGGGCACAGGAATTTAAAACTTCAAAGGGATTTTAAATTTGGGTAACTTAACAGTTCTTCAAAAAAGGCTAGGAAGGCTGTTTCTCTGGTAAGAATTTAGGTCCCAGCTAAGCCGAACAATGAAGAGCTTGTACACAGCACAGCCAAAGAACCCTATTTTAAATATTCCTCAGCCTCCATCGCTATTATTTCTTTTAAAATAATAGTCAGATTATACTAATAAAGATGCAAGCTACAGCCTGTAAAATCAAGCACTCAGCAATCAAGGAATCCCAAAAGTTAAAGTTTCTCTGAAGTAAATATGTTATATTCCTGTTTTCCTGTTAAATATAGATTTTCAAGTATCCCATTAAGCTCAAATTAAATATATAATATGTTCAGCATGTACATATTAATGCAGTGGAAAATTATTAATTTTTGAAATAGCTTGAAGTATGAGTGCTTAATTTCACAATGCTTGTGTCAATTTACTGGCAGTTTACAGGTAAGGGAAATGTGTGAACATAGATACCACTCTCCAAGATACTGTCTACATTTTCATGTGCCAGTCTTGCAAGGAGATTATGGAAAGAGGGCTTATAATCAAGCATTTTAAAATAATTGCAGAACTGTCTAAAATTGATGAAAATGGAATAGCTGAATAACAGTTCATTGCCTTATGAGCTGGTCCTTGCAGAGGCCAAAATTCTGTAACATTTTAATAAAAGAACTGAAGAATATAGTGCAGAGTATGCTCATCTTATCTGCAGATGATAGTAAGAAAGAGGTGGCAGGCAGGAAGTTAAAAGTGAAACATGTCAGCACCAAAACAAGGGTATGAACAATAATGAACAAAGCAAAGCAGAACATACAGCAGTATTTGAGTGACAGAAACATGCAAAAGGTCAGTAAAGACTTCTGCAGTGAAAGAAGGAAGCTCCCATTTGAGATACAGATTTGCAATTTACAGACTTTATTTGATGAAGTAATTAAGCACATGGTTACATTTTAAGGAATTAAGTTGACTTTTTTTCAGATCGTCTAGTGTTTAAAATTAAGCATCAGCTAAAGCACTTTGCTGAGCAGAACTTTCAGTGTTGGTTAGTGATGCTTTCTGTCAGGTACCAATAGACCTGAAGTGTCCAAGTGTTCGTCTTTGAGTAATAAAAACAGTCCTGTTTTTGGACTTTTTTTTTCTCCCTCTTCTGGAAAGAATTTGTATCTTCAGATAATTTAGAGCCTGAATCCAGAATACTGATAAAATGGATATTAAGGAAATTAGCACTTTTACAGCAATGAATGCTCTGTGTGGAATTCAGGGTATTATTTTATCTCTGAAGCTCCAAATTATTCCAGTTAATGTTTTTTTGGAAAACAGCACAAAGTGCAAGCTCAGAAAGTATGTTAATATTACAACCATGAGAAGATATAGTGTGATAATGTCAGTAGTGACCAGCAAATGCAAGCTATGCCAATTTATTAAGTTCACTGTGATTTTAAAGTACTTAAGAAGAACTTGAAGAAGGTGCATAACTTTAACATTACAAACTAAGCAGTAAGAAGCTATAGTTCACAGTTCACAAAACAATTCAACAATTTCCAAAAAAAAAAAAAAAAGCATATCTGAATACTTAAGAACTGTTTTCCTGTTTGCATTTTTAGATTTTTTTTTTTTTTTTTTTTTTTTTGAGAAGAGGAGCCTTTTATGCGCCTCACGGATCAATTTCCGGAATCAGAGGAGCATAAGTTATAACCATATCGTGCTAGTTCTACTCTCAAACGTTGAAAGACAATCCAGATTCTTCCCTCCCCTGGTAAGCACGTCATTAAAAATGTGAAAACCACCATTATTGCCTAGCTACATATATTTAAATCTTCCGATTCTTCTTGCTAAACTAGTGTATCTAACTCTGGCAATCCACTTTTTGCCTATTTTCTAAAAATTCCCTCCAAATTACCAGCATCTTCACAGTAATAAAAATTTCCAGTATTTCATTGTTTCACCAGTTTTATTGAGCATGTCATAATTTCCTCTGTCTTTACAGAGGCCTAGATTTACTGTGAATATATTAGTACTCTTTGATCTGATGTCTGTCTTCCATTGACTATGAAGAATATGAATGTTTAACAGAGTTTATATTAGCGGTATTAGCAGATGTTTTCTATAGTTTGTTTCCATTTTTTCACATATTCTTATCTTTCTAATCTCTTAAATACCTTCTCTCTTCTCATGCTTGCATAGTGCATTACAAAATTTCATCTGTAAAATTTTAGATGATACCAAATATATTCAGTTAGCAGGTATAATGAAAATACATTAAAAATCTGTGCCTTCAGTATCAATAGGAATCATTAGCTTTTCTTTAGAAGGAGACATTTGCCATCAGCTCTGACATTATCTGCTGATCTGAGTTCTGCAGATCTCATGATCTCTTGCTTACATTTTTTGCAATGATTAGTGATTAAATAATAGCGTATTGCCTTCACCACGTCATGATATCCTCCACATTCTGACACCCAGTGTCACAACTAATATCTTCTTGCAAGTACTAACGTCTTTATTTTTCAGCAATATGTAAAATTGTTTTGGTACCCAAAGACTCTTGCAGAAGAAAATGTTAACAGGCTTGCAAGCAAAGGAAAGATGTTTGGGCTCTCCGAATTAGTAAAGCTACATGTAGCAACTGCAAAACTAGGTATATCTGCTCCATGATTCCAGGAAAAGTAGCATTTGTCAAAAATTGGATTTAATAGGCAACTGAACATTTATCACTTTAAATTAAAATTCTTTTCATATTTCTCGCCTTGATCTACACTAACAGGTCACTGGAGATTCAGGCATGGCAAAATCAAATCCCTTGACGCTAAGGAGCAACAGTGAACAACAGGATGCTTTATCAGTGCTTGACATTCTGCTCTGGACGGCAAATTACTTTAATGTCTATTTGGTGTTACAATGTTCACTGGGAAGAGATTGTATTTTCCTTTAATCTTGAAAGCTTCCTGATTCGGATCAGGACAGCTACAGTGTGTGAAGTTGCTTCAGCTTTCTGTCCAGAGATAGCACTGCACAAGTCACAGGCAGGACAGGCTCAAGCAACTGATTCTTGACGATAAACTGGAATTGACAGTGTTGGATGGAACTGCAAAATAGTATTTTAGATTTTTTTTTTTTTTTTTTGCATTCACAGCCATGGACTATGTATGTATTTATGGTGTTGTCTTTTGTTAAGAACAGAACATGCAGAAAGTAAGTCAAAATAGAGATTAACTCTGCACTTCAGAACTTCAAAAATCAGGTAGGCATTTTGCATAATGCATTTCGAAACATTTAAGTCTTTTTTTTCTCTAGCATTTTTTCTCTATCATTTCTCTAGCATTTCTCTTTTTTTCTCTAGCATTTAAGTCTTCGTTGGAAATGATTTTCCTCGGGAGCTGACCGGGACTTTCTGTATTCAGTTCCTTTAAGTTGCTTGCTGAGCGGAGACATAGATTTACTGGCAAGTATTTTCACTAACCCAAGTTGAACCTAGATATTGAGAGGAATACCTTTAAATAAACCCAAATATAAACCCAAATATAAACCAAAATATCATTATATATATATTATATATATATATATTATATATATATAAACCAAATATAAACCCAAATATCATTCAAATAAACTCATCTGCCTTCTGACATTTTTGTTCAAGACATTTTATTCATGGCTGCTTTATCACTTGTTTATAGACCAACACTCTCCCATTTCACAGTGGAAAACACACCCTTATGCTGTTGCATAAGGAATGCAAAGGAAGTGCCGTTTTGGCCCTGACACCAGCCCATCCCGGGACACACACGCGGGCTCAGGAGCCGCAGCCCGGCCTAGCAGGGCGCCCCTCGCCCTCCTCCTCCTCCTCCTCCTCCTCCTCCCGCCCGCCCCGCCATGGCGACGGGTCGGCGGGCACCGCCTCCCCGGCGCTCTAGCGCCGCTCGCCATTGGCCGCCGCACCCGCCCGTCAGGCACGGGGGCGGGGCCCGTGGGCCGGCCGCGCGCGGGTTCGTCATCGCGGCGCGACGGCCTGGCTGGGTGTCATGGCGGAGACGGCGGTAGCGGCGGCGCCC
>JAVCKT010011824.1:24122-34998 GCA_032273925.1 Rhynchotus rufescens | reverse complement strand
CCGTGGTCACCAACCACCTGGTGCAGCTGGTGGCCGCGGCCAGCAAGGCGCCCCGCGCCGGCCCCGCGCCGCCCGGGAGGCGCCGCTTCCCGGGGCCCGCCGGCATCCTGCCGCGGCAGCGGGTGAGTCCCGAGCCGGGCAGCCGCGGCCGCCCGCGCTCCCGACACCGCCGCCTTCCCAAGCGCTTTGCGGCTCGGCCGGCGGAGACGCCGGGCACGGGGTCCAGCTCGGAGCGCACGCTGGATCCGGGGCTCCGCAAGCGGCGTCTCCGTCCCCTTCAGCACCCCGGGAGGCGCCTGGAGGAGATCCTGGTTTCCACTCCCCAGACTCCGGCTCACGGGGCCTTGGCGAAGCTGCGGACCAAGGTAACCCCCTTCCCCGCTCTGAGTCCTGGTGCTCTTTGGATCGGGACGATCCCGGCGCTCCCGCGCGGTGACCGCAGCTCTCGTGTGACCCGAGGAGCTGCCCGGCTCCCCGCCGCTCGCGGAGGAGGATTTCGGGAAGGGCCCCTGGGTGGCCATGAAGACGGAGCTGGGTCTGGACGAGAGGGACCCCAGCTGCTTCCTGCGCACCTACAGCGTGGTCATGGTGCTGCGCAAGGTGAGGGGCTCCCAGCCGGCCGCTTGTCCCCTCGGAGCCGCTCAGGTGTCCCCGGGATCACCCTGGGGACACTGTTGGCTTGACGGGCTCTGTGCGCACAGGCAGCCTTGAAGCAGCTCCCGAAGAACAAGGTGCCCAGCATGGCCGTGATGATCAAGACCCTGACGAGGAGCAACGTTGACGCCGGCGCGGTGTTCAGGGACCCGACCGGTACGTGCGCGCTGCTGGGGGACGAGGGGCAGCCCCGGAGCCCACCGAGACGCAGAGGCGGCCCGTGGGGACCGTGCCCGGACCCGTGCCGGGAGCTGGGGCTCCTCCGCGCTCGCCGACGGCTCCCGTTTGCAGGAGAGATGCCGGGCACGGTGCACCGCGCGCTGCTGGAGGAGAGGTGCAGCGAGCTCAAGCCGGGCTCGGTGCTGCTCTTGAAGCAGGTTCGGGGCGCGCGGGGTGGCAGGGGGCGCCGGCGGGGGCGCCGGGCCGCCCGTGGACCCCGCTGTGTCCCCTCGCAGGTGGGCGTCTTCTCCCCGTCCCACCGCAACCACTACCTCAACGTGACCCCCAACAACCTGCTCAAGATCTACGCGCCCGAGAGCGAGGGCAGCTCGGCGCAGACGGAGCAGCAGGCGGTGAGGGAGGCCGGGGGTGGCCTCGGGGGGGCTGGGGACCCCCTGGGGACCCCTGCGGAGGGGCCCAAGCCAGGGACAGAGTGTAAGGGGGAAGCGTGGGTGGGACCCGCTGCAGTCCCCCGTTCTGCTCTGCCGCTTGTCACAGGTCGCTGCCTGGGCTGGGTTAGACCGGGACCATCCAGCCCAGTGCGTCCCTATCCCCAAGGACGAGGGACCATCCCGGACAAAAAGCCACAGCTCCGAGCAGGCGCCTGGAGGCTTCTCGCTGCAGCCGGGGGGCTACGGGCCCAGGCAAGAAGAGCCCCTGGGAGCCGCCGGCTGCGACGTGGGTGAGTTGGACCCTGCAGCACGGGCAGAAACCAAGTCCTGCGGCTTGGGCCTCCCTCCTAACGCCCAAGACAAGGCCTCCCCAGGCCACAGCCGGCGTGCGGAGCCGGTCCCCATCCGTGCAAGCCGCGGCTGACGCCCGCGTCTCATCCTGCCCGCGCAGACGACCTGGACGGGCTCCTGGGCGAGCTGCCCGAGGATTTCTTCTCGGCGCCGGCGCAGGCCGATGCCTGCTGAGCACAGGAGGGCCCAGGGAGGCGATCAGAGCGTCTCCGGCCTCCTCTCCGCGTTCCCACTTCTGTGTCACCTTCCGTCTGGAGCCGAGAGCCGCACAGGCCTGGGGACCTGCGTGGACACAGATTTGTCCCCTCCTTGTCCCCCCGCTGCTCCCCAGGCAGCCCCTCTCTGCTCCCCAACCTGCATTAAAGGGCTATTTTTGTTTCGTGTCCTGAACTGCCCGCGTTTTGTCTCGTGTTGCTGCCCTGCCGGGGGGGTGCCCATCGGCGCCCAGCACGAGGGGTTTCTGCAGATCTTTCTGATCTGCAGCGGTTTCTGATCTTTCTTTGCAGAAAGATCTGCAAAAGATATTTTTGCCGATCTTTCTGCAGATCTTTCTGAGGGGCAGCGCCCCAGACGTGGCGCAAGGTGAGCGCAGGACCCCCCTGTCCTGCCCCAAAGCGCCTTGGGCAGGGGGCAGAGGGCAGGGCAGCTCCCCCGTGCCCTCCTCAGCAGCAGGGGCTTCATCCCGCTGGGATCTGCAGCGCCCTGCCCTGCCCTGCGCGCTCCCCAGGATCCCGTCCCCGCTTTGCGCCCACCAAGAGGTTAACGGCTGGCAGCGCGGAGCCAACGTGACCCTGTTTACCACAGCGGGCGGTTATTTATAGGGTCGACGGCTCCGGCTCGGGCAGGCGCGCGCAGGGCACGGCCCTATTTATAGCGGTGGGGCGAGCGCCCGGGGCCCTTCGTGCGCCCCAAACGCGCCGTCGCGCGGCCATGGCCCACGAGACGTTCGCCTTCAGCTCGTCGGCGCTGCGCTCGCTGCGGCTGCAGCGGGAGCTGCTGGAGCGCGAGGAGCGGCGGCGGGCGCTGGCGCGCGAGTCGGCCGCGCGCCGCCTGCTGCCGGCGGGCTCGGCCTTCAGGCCGCTCCTGGGGGCGGGGCACGGGCTGCCGAAAGCTCCTCACCCGGCTGCATGAGAGCGAGTGGCCTGGGGCTTGATGCAGCACGTGGCTTGTGTGGGCCGGGCCCTAAAGCGGCCTCGTGGCCCCGTGGGTCAGGGAAGACTCCTGCTAGGGCTTCAGGGACAGTGATAGATCCGTTAGGGAATGGGGATGGATCTCTCATTCTTCATGGATGCAACGTTAGTGGTAGGAGGCCTTTGCTAAGTGAGAGCTTTGCTTACGACTTAATCAGTTGTGCAGGCGTATATGTCACCTTGTCAAGGCAGGAGGAATGCACCCATGCTTTGAAAATTAGGCAACAGTTTGGAGATTTGGGCCCTTCAAACCTGCATTTTAGGCAGAATATAACTTAATACTTCTTTTGTTTGTTTCCTTGTTTACAAAAATAGTAAGATATAGAGTCTGGTTAAATGTATTAAGTGGTTTCGTAATAACTATTGACTGATGTGGAATTATTTTTAGAGCATCTTGCTTCTTTTTCCAATAGAAGTGTATGCGATATTGACTTTTCACCTCATAGTGGGTAAGGGAATGCCTCAGCTGTCAAACAAAATATATCCAAAATTAAGGACCTGAATACTGGGACCCTGAATGATCAGAGTCTCAGTTTTCCTGTCTGTGAAGGCAATAAATGCTGGCCCAGCTTTTGAGTGTGAATGCTGCGCTGGACAGTAGCGATTGATACACAAATGAATATTAGGTGCATAGAACTGCTGTGACAAGAAAACTGTCCATGTATTGAAAATGAAATATCTTGTAATTCTTCCGATTGAAGAGTGTGAAATCTTAATTGTTGAAGAACTGGTAACCATTATTTTATCCTGACAGATTACTGTCATTCTTATGGTTTCTGTAATGCAAACATGGCATAAAGGTCAAGTTCTCCTGTTTAAGAAGAACGTGAGGACGAGTAAATGGAAAGGTGCTATCTATGGTACCCATCAATTAACTGTTTTTAAACAGACATTAAGCACTGTAGTGCCTGTCCCTCAATAGCTTATCCCTTTGGTTTACCTGTTCTACCCAACACATCACTGTTGAAGGCTTCATGATAAAACAGTTGTTAGGTTTTGACAGGCAACTGCGAGATTCAGATTAGAGTTGCTACATCTCCCCAGCTGAGTTACAGTAGTTACCGTGGAGAGTAAAATTGCCCCCATTGGCATAGAATGCACTTCTTCCATAACAATATACAAGTAAGGGCTCGCTTGTTCCAGTTCAGTTGCAGGAGCAGCAGCCCTTTTAGCTGCTCAATCACAGTCATTGTGCAGTTGGTTACACTTTGTGTCTGTCAGTACTGGTGCTCTGATAGATTCACTTGTGTTTTACCAAATTAACTGCTCCTAGTTATATCCATCCCATACCTTTGATTGAATTTATTAGTTCCTGCTTCTGTGTTACAGAGGTGAGTGAAGGGAAAATGTGCCAGGTCAATGGCTGTCCAGGTTGTGGTCCATCATACTAGCTTAGACTGGACTTGTAGCTAATATACTGGACTGTAAACAGGAATATTTCTGGCCCAGGAGCTTCTTTGTTAGAGTTGGCACCTGCAGCTGGGAACTACGACTCTTTAATATGACTTAAATCTGGGAAGTTCTTTAAGCTCTGAGTTTCAAAAGGCCAGAACGGCTTGTGTTCATGAAACAGAAGAGCATTTTGGCCTGAAAATGTACATAAACTTCAAAGTTATCAAATCACAGAACCTGCTTGTAACAATTCTTCTAGGTAGAAGGAAATGAAACAATGAGAAATATAAATGTATTGTACTGGAAACATTCAGATGCAGGATAGGCCAATTCTTTACTTATTTTTAAAATATCACTTGGTAATCTTTCTAATTACTTATCTCAAAATTATTCTAAAACAGAAGCACAACTGATTCTCTACATTGAACTGTCCTGATAGGAGCCATACAATATAATCTGAAGGTACTTGTTAGCTGTTCCTTTTTGAAATATGGAGGACTATTAAGGAATTGTATTTGGATTCTGTTTTGTTCTATTGAATATGACTTGCAGCTACATATTTTTAACTGTATCTATGGACTATAACTTAGTATACAGCAGATGTTATTCTAGGAACTTTGCAAAGAAAGACTTGTTTCAGATAATGTGCTACAGGTGATCACATATGAATAGTTATTTAATTCTTAAGATTTAATTCTTAATTCCTACTAAATTCTTAATACATTTGTGGATTTGTAGGATGTTTTGGACATTGCTTTTCATATCTCCTATGTAGAATAAATACTAAACCGTTTTTGTGCAAGCTACTTGCCTTGTAGCCAGACAGAGTTTGATTCAATTAATTGTTGTTTTATAGTGAGTTTCTAATATTTTTTGATGCATTTTGATGCACACATAATAGCCTGCAAGTTTGTTTACTATTTCACTACTTTTTTTTGTAACCTCTTAATTTCTTTGCTCTGTAACTGATTGGGGAACTCACATCGGATCCAACAAGGTTATTCTTTGAGTAAACAATGAAGGCTTAAGCTTGTAGTTCACAAAATTGTTATGAAAATGCTAGATTTTAAAATTAATGTAGAACAAATTGGTGGTTTACTGCTTTGCCTTCAGTGTAATGGAAATATCTTTAGGTTTACTTCTCATGGTTTCTTCATGTACTGTGGAAACACAAACCAAGTGCATATGTATCCTATGTTCCTGTGTATAATAGTTGATACAGTCAGGTGTTACCTTGATTGTATAGAGTTCATGTTGGATACTTTCATTCATGTATCTGAGGCCTGTTTTTTTTTTTTTTTAATTATTTTTTTAACTGGAAGAATTGGATGTTAGAAGCAAAGAACGCACTTGACTTTGGAAACCTGCGTTTGGATAAATGCAGGTCCAGTTGATTTAAACAAGAGTTTAATCTGTATTTATGACTTTGGGATTGAATATAGATTGATTTGAAAACAATGTGCTTGGCTTTGGGAAATGAAGTGCTCCTCACCTCGCTCGTTCTTTTGAGAAGAACATCCTGGAATAAAAATTGCAAACATGGATGTGAAAAGGCAAATAGACAATTAGTGTTTAATAACAGTAATTTTAGTATTATAAAGTGAAAGATTATTTTTTGATTATAGAGGAAGTATAGTTACTTTAAAGACAACTTCAGATTCTTTATGTCTTATTGTTTAGAAGTTCAATACCGCCATTCCTCAGCTAGGAGAATATAATATGGAAAATTGCTATTTCATTCTGATTCTGTATACTTAGAAAAATGTTTTAATTGAAAACGGCGTGACAGTCAAAAAGGAGGTGCTATGTGGACCAGAGATTGCTTAACCTGGAGATTTTGAGAAGATTTATGTTTTTTTTCCTCTCTATATTAGAACTTTTTAATATAAAGCCTGCTTTGGATCAGCAACAAAATGTATGAATTGGGCAAGCCCTTGATCATACAGTTTCATACAGCCTTTCAAGTCAGAATAAAATACTTAAGTTTACAGGGAGCCATTACGCTGGGTGCATGTTTGTTGTCTGCCATTACATTTAAGTATTTAACATTAACAGCATGTTTTAGTGTAATAGCTGATTGGATTGAGATTTGAACAAAGCTGTAGGTTAAATTAACAGAATAAGAGTGTGATTGGGTAGTTCAAATTTTTTACTTTCTAAACATACCCTACAAATAGGTTAATTTGAAAATGCCACTGTTTGGATTCTATTTAACGTAGAGCTGCTTTTATGGCCTCAGTTAAAAACACAGTTTTTATGAGATGGGGTATATTTGTTGTCCTATAAAAGTCTTATATATAGTTTTGTGTTAGTATTAAATGCCATGTAACAGTGTAATTCTTGTGATGATGATATTTGTTTTGCCCTTTTGAAGATTAACCTTGGCGACGATATCGTGAAAGTTGTAATCGATTGGAGCAAGCTTCAAAGCACGTCAGCACTTCAGCCAGTACTGCTCTTTAGTGCCCTTCAGCAGCATATTTTAAGTTTACAGGTAAATATTTCATCGGACACATCCAACTTGACTAAAGAGATCAACAATTGAATATGATCTAAAGTGTAAAATTTCAGTTGATACGATCGTATGTTTCTATGTACAACAGGAAAGAATGCAAAAATATGTTATATGCTTGGGAGTCCACTGTGCTTCTTAGTTACTCAGACCTATGGATTTTTCAGAATACTGAGGAATAGTCACTGTAGATGAGCAGGCTGAATAAATGCAGCCTCATTGATTTCTAGACTTGCATTGTAAATGTGATACATTTCCATCTATGGTGGGTTATAATTAAGCAATAAGACACGGCAGGTGTGTGTCATGCTATGATAATGATTCCATGCGTTGGGTGAGTTTTGAGGCTTATGGAGTGCTTTCAGTGGTTCAAGAAGTGGCATTATCCCAGCATGACACATCCTGGAGTGTCTTACTGCAATTAAATATATTTTCAGCGTAGTCTTCTTTTTTTTCTTAAGAGTAATTTCTTTGACATTAATGTCTCATCTTGCCAAGTAGCCAGTCGCTGTGACTGTCATTTAACTGTTTGAAACTTTCCAAACCTGTCAAAAGTAACTGTGATTTAGTTGTATAAAGGAGGAGGATGAGCTGTTTGTCAGCTACAAGGTGAACGGTATTTTGACCTTGATAGTTCAGCTGTTAAAGGTGAGGATTTGAATATACCTCATTTGTCACGTCAGCTATTCAGTGAACTATTTCAAGTGTGTAAGTACTAACAGAGTGGGAAATGGAGGAAGTTTCTGTGTTTGCTTATCTGCAGGTATAAGAAAGACCCTTTATATTTTCCAGATAGAGAAAAATCTTTGGTGTGATTAAAAAAAAAAAAAAAAAAAGATAAAAGCAAATAAATATTAATTGCAGTGTTCTTACAGAATTTCATTTTCTGTAGGAATTTAAATCCATTTCAGGAAATCTAACTGATAGAAATTGTGTTGTATAAAAAAAAAAATCTTGATTTCTAGAGGAAAAATAAGCTGTAAAATTCAGATTAGATGAAACTGGTAGAAAAAAAAATGGGTAGTTTGACATACTCTGGATACCGAGGTTTTTATTTTCACATCTTGTGTAAGAGTTATTTCAGTAGAATAATCATTTATTTTACTGCTACAAATGTCAGTGCATTTTCTGGTTTAATTTCATGACCTAAGTAGATAATCAACCATGTCAAGTAAAGCATGTGCTCAGGATAACACCTATATATTTCATGTCTGTGTTCTCTCATTCACTTGGGCAACTGCAGTTTCAAGTGGGGAATGTAGTGCTGTGGTGATAAAGTAAAGGCTTTACAGTGTGAAAGCACTGGCTTTCATGTTAAGGAGGAAAAATACTAAGCCTTACTGTTCTGAGGAGGCATTTAAATGACATGTTAATTAAGTGGCATTGGTGCCAAAGACTGAAGCTTTGATTTAGCTAGTAACGATGAGTAGCACACAGGTTTTCTTAGAAATTTGTTTTTAGTTTTTTTTTTTTTTTTTCCTGTACCAACATCTAAAAGGCGCAGATCAGGACGAAATTATGGCATTTGCCAGAGTATTTGGAACTATAGCATTTTTATTACTGTATCAGAAGCAGACACTGTAATTTTTTTCAGTTCCATTTTAGAAATTATAATACCTTTTTTTTTTCCTTAACCCTAATGTACTGCTTTTTGTACAGCCTCTTTTAGAAAAACTGCAGTCATTGATTAAAGAAGAAAATACAGACAATGTTGAACCTGCAGGTAAAACAGAAGGCCAGACTTGTGAAACAAATTTTGATATTTATGACAGTAACCCTCAGACTGAAGAAAAGTATGCAGGCTATGACTCGGGAGAGCTGAAGGATGTTCATATTGATTTTGATCCAGAGGTGGTCCAGATAAAAGCTGGAAAAGCAGAAGTAAGTGATTTGCCTAAATTAAAAGAAAAAATTTTTCTGGATTTTAAATTTAAAGAATGAAATAGATATATGCCATCATGTTTATTACCTGCAGATTGACAGGCGGATATCAGCCTTCATCGAGAGGAAACAAGCTGAGATCAATGAAAATAATGTCAGGGAATTTTGCAATGTTATTGATTGTAATCAAGGTAACTGGCTAGCCAGACTTTATCTTAATAGCAATTTAAGAGATATTTTGTTTTTTCATTTGCTTTGTTTTTTTTAAATGCACTATTCTGTATTTAAAGCAGAAATTTTTAGCATAACTGTTAAGTTAACATGTATGTGCACTGTAGATATTATTAGATGGACAAAATTATTCCCTGAGTGACAGTGTTTAATGGATTACATACAGAAACATTATAGCCATTACTATGTTCATTTTAAGAACTGTGGTCTTACATCTGATAATTTTGTAGCTATTCTTTGTAATGTTTTAGCTATATGTTGCTTTCAGATTTGCAATTTAGAAATTTCAATTGTGTGGTGGAAATTGAACTTTAATATTAGTTACATTAACACATATATAAGCTTTTTAATTTTTAGTCAAGTTGATCTCTTTTAGAGAAAATCTCACTTTTATTTTACTGTAGCTTGTTTTCTTGGTGTTTTTATGAATCCTACTAGCACAATTTACTATATCTAGAATCAGGCCCAAATTTGTCTGGTAGGCTGGTTCCCATTAGCATGGTCAGGATCTGTATAACCAAATGTATCTCAAAAGTGAAGATACTTTATAAAAGAATGAGTAACAAGGAGACATAGGGTTTTTTCCACAATATTTGGCTGTGCTTTATCTCTATGATTTTACTTATACATTTGGAGATCAATTTATTGTTACATAATCTTTATAGGAGGAAAATTCACCTCCTTGAATATTAGTTGAAATGCAAATCCACATGTAAAGTTTAGCAGAAGATGCTAGATAGTAAAATAATATTTCTACAACTGTTAGCTAAATACAGAGGAAACAATGTTAGGACTTGTGTTCATGCATAATAAAATATTTCTAAAGTTTTAGGTATATACAAACAGAGTTAAATATAAATATTAGAATAACCTAAGGTGGACCTTATTTCAGCATTTTAGAGTTGAACAAATTCAGGAAGCCAAGTTGAACAAATTTAGGAACCTGAATAAATGCAGGAAGGTGGAAAAAATGCTGATGAATTAAACCAGACCAGTGTAAAAGTAGGAAGAAAGTAGTTTCAAGGAGGGACATAGAAAAAACAGTGGTAAGCAGGGAAAATGCTTCCATAGAAGACGAAAGAAATAGGTTAGAGAAACACAGCAAAGTGTAAAAAACAAATGAAGTATAATTTGGAACACACTTTGTCCAGTTAAACCGAATAGAGCCATATGAGTGTGGAATTTTATTTAATTTTATTCTTAACAAATGTTTATAGGAACAAAGTAAATTATTTTTGATCTTGTTTTATGAAAAATTTAGATTTCTTAAAAGCCTGGAGGTTGATGATGACTAGAATATTTTAAATAATAAATACGTAACTAAGGCCTCACTATCTTTTGTTATTACTTGTTTAGAAAATAGCTGTGCCAGAACAGATGCAATTTTCACACCTTATCCTGGATTTAAAAGCCATATAAAGGGTAAGCAACTATTTTCATTAAGAGTGTTCAGATGGAACAGCTTTAATAAATTTTTGTCTTATTGAGTGCTCAAAAACAAAAACTTATGTACAGATACTTTTGTCTATAAAGAATACTTTTAAAATCTTCTCTTATGCCTCTAAGGTTTTTAATCACCCTTCTGTTTCATTCAGTTGATGCTTAAGCACCAAAACATGATACCTTGTTCCCATTGTCTGAAAGGAAAAATGGAAAAGCTAAAGCAGAGTAGATAGAATGGAGAAACTGAACAATTAGCTTTTTGTCTAAGGTGAGACTAGGAATTTAGCTATGGAGATGCAATGAAATAAAATTGTCATGTTTTTGGTTGGTGTAATTATACTTAAATAATGTCGAAAAGAACACAGTGGAAGCACAGGCAGAGTTTTATAAGAGATGACAAGTTGGGAAGGTTTTCCTCTGCATTAACTTTTTGGAAGGAACTAAATAGTGTAAAAATGATTGTCCAGCAAAAGTTATGTCTGAATGAAACAATTGACTGTTTACTGCTGTTTAGCTGTACAGAGGTTACTCTGAGAGAAAAACAAAATGACAAAACAACCTCCTCTTCCATTTTGAGAGTGGTAATATTCAGTTATCTACTTGAATGCCAT
>JAVCKT010011823.1:27953-44092 GCA_032273925.1 Rhynchotus rufescens | reverse complement strand
TAGAGTTTGTAATTACCCTTAGTAAAACTCACCCCTTTCCTGTGCTTGTTAAAATGGTTCATGTCTCAACAAGCATGGGAAAGGACTTGCCACCAACCTCTCAACTTGCACGAAAAGGGAGAACCATCCACTTGAGTCGCACTTCTCAATGCCAGCCCCGTGTCTGTGCCTGCCATGCGAATTCAAAGCCTCTAAGGGAATTAAAACTAACACATTAGCTCCTAATTAAATCCAAAAGGGATGTGAAATGTAAGCAAATAACTTTATAGTATTTCTTGGGAATACAATCTCATGAGGATAAGGAAGAGCTTTTCAAGTAGTGTTTTCCCTATTCTGATAGACAGAGAATGTAGGCAATGCTCTTTTGACCCCCTTTAATTTCTTTAAGGGGAGCATTTGACCCTCCCAACTTCCTGCTGAAAATATAGATGCTGTAGGTTTACAATAATTCAATGAGATAAAGAAGTACAGTCATTACTATTACAGTCCTTTTTTCTTCAATTAGTATTTCTAATCACATTAGACATGTTTTCAGTATCCAGAGAGGATGCCTGATCCCTACAGCTATCGTGAACCATTAACTTTAATTAAAATTTACAAGTCTAATGTTGTTAGATCTGCTAAAAGCATTAACTGCCATGTTAATTACCAAAATGTTAATGTTGCGTTAAAATATGAATGTTCCCTTTTGACAGTTCATCTGTGGTTTAATTATTTATTTTTGATAGAATATGTCCTAAAAAGAGGAAGGCATAAAAGCATAAATGCAGACTGAAGTGAGACATAGTGGGAAAAGTTGATCTAAATAGAAAATTTAGTATTGTAGCATACACACTGCCAGCATAAAAACATTTGTATTTTGTTGAGTGTCTAAAATAAATACGCAGCTTTTGTCACGCTTGAGATGTTACATGTAATTGCAGCACATTCTTTTAGTATTGCTTCATAGGGATATCTAATCTATGGGACATAGCTCTTGCATCTCTGTATTTGAGCACTGTCATTGCTTTGGCCCTACAGTTAAAAGCCTCCCTTCAAGCAGGATTCCTGGACTTCATGCTGAAAGCTCTTATTGAATTTCTGAAGACTCCACATATCATTCATTTAAAAATAGATTTGCAAGAGATGTCTAGAACTTGGTCCTGAAGCTTTCTCATTCCTTATCCAAAAAATAAAGGACTGGAGTGCAAGAGTTTAAAATAATGTAATTCACAATAGATATAGCACATTTTTGCAGTAAATCATGTAAAGAACACAAATGTTGGTTAAAGCAAAGTTGTCACTTGCCATATTTCATGGCAAGAAACTTCTCTATCATGTTATTCTTAAAGGCATTATGTCATTGAAATGACTAAATGAAAAAGTTGTGACAAACCAACACTAGATGTAATGCTTACACATTTCTCTCACACTGAATAATTATTTTAATGGTTGAAGTTAACAGTATGCCAAATAATTTCTTAATGTGACTGTAAATAGGTACTGTTAGACTTCATGCCATAATCTATTTTTTTTAACTGACAGGAGCAAACCTTAATTTCGCCTGTAGATCTTCTATGTTACATGTCAGATGCATCTTCTTCACTACGTACTCCTGAATGTTGGAGGTAGGCAGCTGTTCAGTGGCAAGTGCATAATTTTTTTGGAGGGTAGAAGAAAATACGCTCTTAGAGTTCAGATGTTCACATCACAAAGATAGAGGGTTTATTAGCATAACAAAATTTAAGAGCTGTACTACCCAACATTCAGAACGCAACATTTCAAATTACTGTCTCAAGCTTAGATTCTAGCAGGTTTTTAAGAAAAGCCTCCATTAGCAGGCATCTCTTTCCTGTAGATTTGGCAGCTCAGGAAATGAGGTCTACAGATTGCTTCCTATAATCTGAAGATGACAAGTCTGTATCGACCTCTTGCAATGCTCAGCCAGCTATCAGCTAACAGGACAGCACATGCAGAGTGACACCACTTGTTTCACCACAACCAGCCCTCTGATACCCTCATTTTCTTTCAGCTGCAGGGCAGAAATAGCTCTACTCACAAAACAGGAGTCTCCATACAACATGTTTAAAGCTCCTTTTAGAGATGCAGGCACTGCACCTTCCCATTGTCTTCCCCTAACAGCTAAGCTAGATTCAGCCTTCCCTCCAAGCCACCACTCCATGAGAAGGCAGTGGTGAAAGCACCATCTGACTGCAGTGGAGTCTGGAAGACTCATGTCCACAGACTCACACAGGCTCTTTCATAAAGAACCAGCTCACGAGCTGGACTGCAGCACAGCAGAGAAGGGCTCTGCAGCCTCACAGATCTTGGGATCCTTTTCAGAACCGTCCCAGGAAGCAGTACAGAGTTGAGAGGAATCTGTCCTCCAGAGAACACTTTTAAAGCCTTTTTTTTTTTTTTTAAATATCCTTTCAGGAATCTTTTCCCCCCAATAAATTCACACAGGCTGAATTCTCTGAAGTCCAGAGTGATCCTAGCACAGCTGAATCACCACTGAAGAATTCCTTCTATGCACAAGATAGCCCTTGCCAGCCCCAACTCCAGAGCAGCCCTCCCACCGCCTTCCGTACCCTCTGCTCCTGCCCTGCAGCTCGGCTCCAAACTCTCAGGTTAAGAAACTACTTGGAGAAAATGCTGGAGCAAATGACCTAGTGGAGAGAAGGTTTTTTCCCCTCCAGTGTCATAATAATCTTACAAAAACTTATATAACTACTGACAGCTAAAGTTCTTTCCTTCCAGCCTTAATTTTTCCTTAAGGAAACAGGACTGCGGCCAGGCTGATGGCACTGCTTTGAACAAGGCTCAGGCACAGCACAGAAAAACAAGGATCGGCTGGGCAGGGACTCAGATCGGTGCCAACATCTATTCACTCATGTGCAGCAGGACAAGTGATGTTGGTCTGGGGTGTGTAAGGCCCTGATCCCAACACTTGAAATACACTGGTTCAAACACAGTGCTTTTCCAGTTAAAGTAATAGTAGCTATTATTATTTTGAAGAACATAGCAAGTTGCTAAGGAATTGTTTTCTAGTAGTCTGCCAGAAGGCAACCTATCTCTTGGGCTTTGTTTGCTTGTATGGATTTCATTGCCTGCAGCAATACTTCTAAAATGAAGTTTACTACAAGTTTTGTCTCTCCTGGGGAGATAAATACCTTCAAAAGCTTGCTATTTATCTGGGAATACTCAAGCACTCCAGAAAACACAAGGAGCTAGATCAAATAAATGATTTGCAATTCATCTAACAGTAGCTTTTCTGTGTTACGGTGCTCCAAGTTATGTAATTTCCTGCAAAGTTGGGCATTACTAGCCATTTTGGAGCAAAAAGAAAAAGAAAAACCTATTTTGGAGCCTTCCAGTTCTTAAAACATGTGGAAACTCCTCAGGTCCTTCCTGAAGGAAAGCAGAAGCACATTTCCATGTGCTTGACTCTTAGAAGGAGATGGATTACTAAGGAACCCTTTGCAATCCCTGAGAGAGGGACAAGCAAGAAACCTTTTGCTTCTGCAGTTCATCAGGGCTCTTCAATTTGCAAAACAGAAGTTCTCCCCAGCAGAGCCTGCCCACAGAGGAGCTCCAGCAAAACCACTGCCTTTCCCCAGGCTCTCCAGCAATGGCAATGGAGGATCTTGTCGAGGGAGATGGTTTTAGAGAGACGGGGTGCTTATTTATTCAACAGCTTCCAAGTCGCTAGTTTTGGAGCACACATTGAAAAGAACACAAATAATCTGTGTTTAACTGCAGTGCCTGCCCTAGAATTAACACAGATTCTCCCTCTACCTAATTTTTCATCTTTTTCCAGACTGTTAGTGAAATGGAAATTTTACAAGATTTCTCATGTTCCATTCCCCAATCTTTTGAGTGGAGAATGCTTGTTTGAATACATTCTAACAGCTGGCAATCAGCCCAGTGTGTCATTCACTGAAACTACATTATTGAACCATAAAACAAGGGAGTCTTATTATTAATAGTGAATTAAAAGGCCAAGGCAAGGGCACTTTTTTATGATCACTTTCAAGATATGTTCACAACAGTTTTTATCAGACAAAACATCAAAAGACAAGCAACACGGTTTTGCTGTGCCTAACTTTTTTTTATCAAAATTACTAAAAATGCAGCGACAGACCCTCAGCTCCAACAATAAACCTTTTTTTGACCTTCCTTGTGAAAATACTTACATTTATGACTGAATATAGTGAAAAGCCTTCTACTTTGAGAATTACAATGGATTTTCAGATTCTATTTGCTCTTGCTAAATACCAAAGGCATGTTTACTACAAATCTACATTTCAAGAGAATTGATTGCACACATCTGATTCTGTCCAAAGAGCTCCCATACTCGGATCCCATCAAGGATCTAAATTCTATGAGATTACACTATCCACATGCTTAATTTGAGCACATCATTTATATCCCTCCAAGTACAGTACCTGCTTATGGTTACAGTAACTATATCTGCATGTATATGCACACATATATGTCTATAAAATACATAAAATTTTAATTGTATTTTTATTGTATAAATGTAACTAGTTTATCAGAAATATAGTAAAAGAGTTGTATTAGACAATATTGAAAACAAGACTTGAAATTTCAAAAGTGAAATCTTGCTAAATAAAATTCATTCATGTCTACATGACCAGGTTCTCCCTCCAGAGACTTCATTTCTACCTAATATCATATTTTTTCTTCTTTCATTACCTGGAGTGACGTTGCAGGGATGGAAGAGAAGCAGTGCAGCTACTTCGCCCTTAGGAGACATCTTTCAGTCTATTTATTTTTTCTATCCAACACTTATACAACTGTAATTCGAAACTCCTGAAAATGGTGCATCACCTACCTAAGTCAGGTTCTAGGGATTGGAAAAGTAATCTTTTGCACTGGGTCTTTGTTTTCCCTTTCCTACCTAAAACACCGACGTGTTTATAACATTTCCCTACGCTCCGTGAGTCCTGGAGTCCTGCAAGGCTCTTGGGAGCCAATAGGCAGGAGGGATCTCACCTTGCAAGCAGTCTCACCAAGGTGCAGGCCATTAGTCACTCTTGTATCTTAAACCTGGTGTACTCAAAAATACTTTTTATTACCTCAGGCCTTCTTATGAGCTATTTTGTTTTCACAAGAGCCTCTTATGGAAGCTTCTTTAGGCTTCTTTTTAAATAAAAATACACAATTTTATGCCAGTGCTTCCACAAAATTCTCCTTGCTTTGGTACTGCACGATGCGACAGTTGAGATTCTGTGAGGGCTTCCCAGCCTGCCCTCTTGAACGAGGCATTTATGCACAAAAGGACATTGCACCTGAATATCCACCACACATAATCAAAGAATCAAAGGTTTTTGTATTCCTACTAGCACTTGCTGTATTTTTTCTATAACAAAAAGTCATTTCAAATGCACATAAGCAGAATTAAATTTATACAGATATGTTGACTACGTTATACTGTTTACTCACAACATTACAGTTGACAAAGCAGACCTGCTCTTCTCAGACCTTCCCTGTCTCCATCCCATTTCCTCATAGCTGACAATTATATATTTTTAAAGAAAGCCAGGTCCCAGAATATAATTATTTTATTCTATTAAGTTACTATAGTAAGACATTTATATATGGACTACCCTTAATTAGACAAATATCAAAGAAAATTCCAAAGAAATCAAACAAGCCATATCAATTTGCCCAGAAAAGGCTTTACTATTGTCAGTATTTCACACAACTGACAAAAATCAACCAGCAATTTGAAAAGAAAAAAGTGCTTGTTCGGGTTTTCTCCTAGGAAAGCATGGCTTGGAATTAATGTTATTGCTGTTTTAATTTCCTCTATACTATTCTTTTCCATATTATTCATTTGTAACCATGGGCAAACTGAGTTATAAAGATCAAATCCACTTACTGCCTTATTCCTATTGAAAACAGGCAAAATGTTCTTTGCAGGGAAACAGCAGAACTTTTATTTAACTATTAAGTTGAGCAGAATACTTACTGTTTTCCAGTATGACATTTTGCAGGGTTCAAGATAGGCAGGGAATTCATTGGAAAGGTGGAAAATCAGCCTCGTTTTCAGCTTGTAGATCTTCTGTGAGGAAAAAAAAAGATGATTTTGCACTGAAAATCTGATTCTCCTGACTAGGTCCTGGCTGTCAGTGAAAACTGCGTAAAAAGGCTTTAAGGAAAAAATCGCATCCTTTTATGGATGTGAATAAACAGAAAATTCTGGTTCCCTCTAGTGCTCTTCTGCTGGTTTCTTTACTCACTTCCTCTATTACTTATTTTCTTCACTTTCTGTTCTGCTGAAATTTTCCATAGTGATAAAAAGGGATCAGCTTCAGAAGCAGAGAGTGGGAAGCAATGAACTATTGCAGTAGGAGCAATAAAGTCTTCTGTGAGCTGGAACCTCCTCGGGTGCAGCAAGAAGCTCGAGAGCAGAAGGGCACCAGGTGCCCTCAGCAAAACAGCCACAGTCCAGAGGAGGTTCAGGACAAGCGCCGCTGGCCCTGGAGCAGCACCTTCACTCCAAGGTGGTAGCAGCAGCAATTTGCAAAACTAACACAGTCTCATGAAAAATATTTCAAGCAATTTCTTGTCATCCATTTTCATGGAACAATCATGCACATTGCACCGGATGGAGAGGCTACCTGGCATGATCAGATGGGTAAGTGCTTGCACCAAGCATCTCCAAGCCAAAGTACATGCTCTTGTTGCCACTAATGAGGCTGCAAAGCAGAGGTTGACCAGCTTTCCACTAGGAGTATCAGCAACAACAGCCTAAACACTTGAGACAGAGCCTGAGTATCCAGCTGCTGCATGCTCACACTATCAGACTGCTGACTGCAGATTCAATATCTCAAAATCCATTCAAATGACCATATGTTTTTAAAAAAAATCACCACACATTGGTTAGCAATGTCTGTTTTCCAGATATGCTTAATGCTGTCTGACAAACTCACAGTAGTTCATGAACTATGTCTTTAGCTGCCTACTGCCCTTTGCAGGCAGTAGTAGAGTGCTAGCTTCCATCAGAATAAAAACATACCATCAATTAATACTCCAGGGGCTTTTAGAATGAGGTTTGCAAAAGTAACTTAAAGAGTTTTACAATTTTGTGTTATATACTTACAAATAAAACCCTTGCACCATGACTCTTAATTTCTATAGGTGGTTGATCAATACAGAATATACATAATAGTGTATTATTCTTACTCCAAATAGGATTTTAAAATATTTGAGATCATTACTTTTATCTTCACTTAAAAAAACAGGCAAGAAAATGGGAGAAGATTTGTCCAATTTAGCAGGCCACTAAGAACATTGAAATAGCAGAGTCTATTTGAACCCAAAGCCAAGCATCTTAAACTTGATAAAAACTGCCTGTGATAACAGTAGGCTGTCTTTGCTAGCTATGGGAGACTTCACAGATGTTCACAGAAATTCACCAAGTTGAGGATAATATTAAAAAGATAAATATTAACGGAGTCTATGACCATAAGTGGTCATTAGTCACCTAGTCTTACCTACATAATAAAGCAAAACAGAACAAGTTTCTTCCCTGTGGACTACTGGCTCCCAGAGCCCTCTCTGACCTTGCTGAACCCTTTCAACTACCTTAATAAATTCCAGAGACCACTGGGAGCAAGACTGTGCAGCAGCAGCTGCCGCCAGCTCCCCTTCTGGAGCTGAAACACTCATGCTTCAAAAACACCTTCAGGACAAGCTGACTCACTGAAGGCCTGAAAATAGAGCTTCATTCTCCCTTTTCTGGACTCAGTCCAAGCAGAGACAATTTGTGGAGAAGAGAAGAATAATCATTCTAGTAATCAAAATAAAAATAAACACAGTGTGCAGGAGATTTGTATGCACGTGCATGGATATGAGGAAAAATTAGCATTCAGTCAAAGCTTCTTCTTTCTGACAGGTAATAATGATAGTTAATGGGACTGACATTTTCATTGTACAACCAAAACATATCCTTCAAACCCTCTCACATAATTAGCATTACTTAAACACAAGACACATCAAATTAGAAAGCCTTCTGTGCCTGGGTGTATAGCATGGCCTGTGTCTGTGTTACCCACTCAGCTGCTGGCATAACAGTGCTTGAGTGGCCCAAGATCGGGCAAGACCTTGAAGGAGTTCACGAACTTAGATCCTTACCGCCTTAATCAGAATTGCATCGAGTATCTCACTGAGTATCTGCTCCCTAAGCTTCTCATTCCCACGTGGCCAAAACTACTGAAGTTGAGCACTACAGGAACAAATAAATGAAGGCCTGTAATAGCTTTCCCATGAAGCAATAAGGAAAAAATACTGTTGAGTACAATGATTTTGTGAGTATGTTGCAGAGTATGGTGCCTGATTGATGACCTAGGAGGTGACTTCCAAGCCTATAGTTTGTTTGTGGAGTTGAAACTTGGGAGACAACAGATTGATCTTGCCCTGCTCCTTGCAGACTCCACAAGGAGTGACACAGTTGCTGGGTCTGGGATGGGGGTGGGAGGGGTTGCTAGCAAGAAGCCGCTAGAAAACATGCTAAATAAAAGATCTGGATAAAAATGAACCTTCCTCTGCAGACTTTGATGTTTCCAAACATTGATTGTGAATTGAACAAGAAAAGGAAAATAAAGCTGAAAAGCTGCTGTCAGGACTTTTATAGCACCAAGCTTTTTTATGATTTTTTAATGCTCAGTTGACAGATATATGAAAATGAGTGCAAAATGCACAGAAGGAAAAATAAAACCTCACTACAGAATTTACACAGACAAAGAAGAAAGTATAATTTCACAGCACTGAAGACAGCATAAGCACAGAGTAAGTTCCAGGAGAATTATTTTTGCAAAACACCAGCATGTTTCACATGCTGGAGTTTCTAATATGTCATTGTTAAATCAAAGACTGAGAGTCCCTTTTTTTTCCCTTTTAGGCATGCAGAAGAGTTAAGAAACATGAAGCAAATTATAATGCAACCAGTAAAGCTCTTAAAAAAACACAGTAACTTGTTTACATTGTTTTTCTAGATCAAGCCACTAGATAAAATAGCCTACAGATCTCCAGCACAGTAACATGGACACACAGAATGCAGTAATTACAGGTAGAATGACATCCCGCTAGCAGTTAAATGCAATGTATGGCTTTTGGCTATTGTTTACCCAGACAGTATTATGAGCACTATAACAAATTACAGTTGTCAAAAAATTAAAAGCTAAATGGTTATGGAAACAGATTCATTTCACTGAGGGAAGCTGAGGAGTGACCAGTCACTGTCTAGTGATCATGAAGGTACTGAGCTGTCATTTGGGTAAATTAAATTTTATTTCCAAAGAATGTATTCACTGCCAGAGCACCCCAGCCATATTTTTCAGGCTGAGTGTTTGCAGGGCTCCAAGACCCCTTGCATTTTACTTCTTTCACCTGAGATATTAGGTAGTTAGATGAGTACAACTACTAGATCATAGTCTAGTCTGCAGCAAGAAATTTGCAGTTCTAACAGCTGACTAGTAATTGGTCAGCTGAGGTGTGTTTGAGGAAGTAATGATTTAATAAAAAGTCATATCTAAGTTCAAAAAAAGTCCTACTGAAAGATTAATGTGCTAATAGTACTAGAGTAAGAAAGTATTGTTTTAAGAAGAATTAGAAAGCTCAGACAGAGGATCAGTCTCCCACAGTTCAGCAGCTCTTGCCTTTCAGCTGAGCTACAGCCCCATCCATGTGCATCCTGCCAGCTGCGGCACATGCAGGCTAATTCAGCCCACATCTCTCCTGAACAGTAATTAAACTTGCTAAGATCCTTTCCAGGCCACCACGTGCTTTAAGTCAGAGCAGCCTCAAGAGGTGTCTCAGCCCAAATCCACCAGCAACATGCCTGTTTAATGGACTGCTTTGCGAGATTCCTAAAAGGGTTCAGATAAGCCCTCGTCCCAAGCAGTTACTGCTTCAAGCTATCTGAGCCCGAGCTACCACTACAGCAATCTGAGTAGCTCATAAAGCACGGTGCTAGACACCTTTTTTCCCCCCCTTCATTTCATTTGTGTTTTCTTTATATATTCATTGCTAAGGCAGTAATGTTCAAAATTCCATAATGGAAAGGAAAGGGATAACAACCCTAAAAGCAGGTCTTACAGGACAGCCACTTCAATAAGCTTTAGTGCAGTGGAAGCACATTTGGAAGCATTAGAATCTATTTTTAGATTATGTGCTGCCTTGTTCCCTCTTGGGGCATTTCTCCTGCTTTGGGATCCCCAGGCAGAAGATCTGAGAAGTCAGAACCAGATCTCGCTGCCGAGGGGTGTCCCAACAGTGGAGGTCAGTCCTGCTCCCCACATCCTTGCAGCACTGCGTTGCAAGGGCACTGCCCTCTGCACACTTCAAACTGCAGATCAGGTACACGGGCATAGAATTTTACTTGGGAAATGTACATTATGCTACCCAGGATCCAGTTCAGGTCCTGCTTTCAGGAATCACTTTTTGGAACCAAAATCGACTCTCCAAAGTCCCTGACTATAAGGATGCAGTAAATCAGAACAACACTGAAGCTCCATTGCAGCAAGGTACCCACCACAGGCTAATTCACCGCGTTCCTCGGCAGGCGCTGGGAAGATTCCCTGGGCAGGGCTGTGCGAGGCCGCGACAGCGGCACGAGGCTCCGCTCCACGCTCCCCCAGGAGCCAGCGCTCCCTCGGAGCCACCTCTCCTCCATCACGCATCCCACTACCGAGGTCCTCACACAAGCAAACGGGAACAGTCATCAAGCATTCTGAATGGGCTAAGAGAATCATGATTTAAGTGTAGTGCAACGGAGTCTTTATAATAGCTAGAAGAGTGTATTTATTTATCCAAATATTTTTGGTTAAATCTCAAGCCCTCTGTAGATGGGGGTGGTGGGGGGGAAGTATTTTAAAGCATAAAATAAATATATGGGAGAGGCACGAGATCTTTTGTTCAACCACTGGCTAGGCACACTTCAGAGAGCAAGGTCAGCATCAAATATATAGGAACCCAGGAGATGTGAGGTATTTGAGAAAGGGAAAGGAGATAAAAGGCTAAAGGGAAAAATAGAGAAAGAAATCCAAACAAAATCACACCTCAGGTTTGGAAAACTGACATCAAGTATCAGAACCATTCAGATTCCTGTTGAATATGCCATTCCTTGGGTTATTGAGGTATGACAAATTTGGGCTGTGCTTTAATTTGCATTGGCTGCTCTTTATTTGTCTGTTCTTTCTGGGAATGCTTTTAATACTTCAATTAAAAGATATCCTTTAGGGTGACACACTGCAAACATGCTTCTTTTGTTTTCCACTTCTTTGTTGTTGGAGTTGCAATATAAACACACACAACATTTTCCTCTTTCTCATTATACTCATTTTAAAGTCTTCTGTATAAAGTATTTTCCTTTCAGCACCACAGCATATGGGAATATGTCTGCAGCCTGTCTCTACTTTAAGTTTGACAATGAAAAATATTCCTAGCAAGCAGGTTACCCCTGCACAAAGGCAGCAATCCTGAAGGCAGGCGGCAATGCAGAAACTCACTTGCAAATAGCCCACACAGCCACAGGCAAGGGGAACAGAGCAACCTGCCAGGGAGGCGGAAAAGAGCAAAGAAAAACACCTATTTGTTGACAGTAGAAGGAATTTCCCACTCTCCCCATTCCTTCGATGCATGTACTATGGCTTTGGCTCCACACATGCAATTTTTTTTTTTCCTCCTTCCTTTACCTAACTTTAGAACTGGGAAACTCAACGTTCCTATAACAACGTATTGCTGTAGGTCACTCCCCCACCACACTGACCCCCTCAGCCAATTCGCTGCCATCCTACACACATCCAGAGTCTTGCTCCCCTCTTCTCCATTAATTTAGTCTTATTTCATGCAGCCAACTCCAACCTGTGCCATCCTACTTGGAGCACAGGGATGAATTCATGGTGACCACATAAATAAATGGCTTGGTGGCTGTGAGAAGCACAAGATAAAAGTGGGCTCTCCGAGAAAGGCAACCCACATTAGGCTGTTAAAGGATGTTTTCTAAATCTTGCTTTTTAGACTGCAATATTCTTGGATAGCTATTAAGTTACCATGGCAACTACAAGGGCGAGTTGTGGACCATTGTGTGAGGAACTGCACAAACGAACCAGAAACAGGCCCTGCTATAAAATAAATAGAAAATAAAGACCCATAGATACAGATACATGGGAAATAAAGAACAGATATTATGGAGCCATATGATGGCAGGCAATATCACTGTACCAGCAGACTAATAACTGCTGAATTTATTGAAGCTATCACAGCAAAGGAGAGGTTTGAGGAAGGATGCAGCCTAAGGACACAAAAACGCTCCTTTCAACACGTTAGCTGGTGTCTAAACAGGCACACTGGGCTCTTCAGAAGGCAGGATTTCCTGAGTGTTGTAAGGAATATGATTGATAGGATTCAACTTTTTTCTAGCAATATCAGAAAGAATTACTTTACCATGCACATCAGAATTTGCACATTAGACATTTTGACATTTTATACATTGAAATTAGGTTTATTATTTTTGCACTGGCGCATGGGCCATTTTGACTAAATTTGAGCCTACTAAAAATGTTTTAATATACTTAGATTATTAAATGTTAAAACAAGTGAATTAAATGCCTGAAAAAACAACTCATTAACTGAGTCTGTCAGAATCGTCAAAGGCATCACTGTCTAGAATTAAGCAGCACTGGTTTCACAGTTTCCCTGGTTGCCTGTAATTCCTCTTTTGAATGATGTTGAATGTGCATTTTTTCTTTCAGCAAGAAAATCAAATTCATCTTCTATCTTGATCTTATCACCATAAATCAAGCAAACACTCACTGATAATACATGGCACAGGCAGAAAGGGGGTTCTCAACACCAGCCTAGTAACTCATCCTTCTGATACCTGAATACAGTTCAGACACCTGTGCCTGCATCTTCCAGCTCAATTTTGTTACTGCTGTGTAACCACACTTTCAACTTTTTGTATTAAACCATGAAGTTCTATAATTGGTAAAGTATACCTGCTTTGGGGGGTCTTTTAAGCTTATTTCTAGCACAGCGAAAAAATGAATTTTTTGACTGTCATCCTGCTTGAGCAACTGCTCTGATGTGGCACTCAGACCTTCTAAGGAAAACCAAGCACACTCTTCTAGCTGTCATCTATTTATCATCCTGGCTCCAGCTATAAAAACTGGGATATTGACATAATTGATCAATAAAATCATAAGTTTCAGTTGAGTGAAGGAATAGAAAAAGAAGTCTAGTCAGTTATGAATAAATATATATACAAAAAGATAAATATCACAGATGTGAGGACCAAAAGAAATAGTGATGTCTACCACATAGCAGGCTTAAGTGACAGGTCAGAATTTAATTTTATTTTGAATCAAGATTAAGAATGGAGAAAAGGAATTACACAAATGAAAACCCTCAGTGCTCTGTTTTAGCAATATTGAGTAGAGGCTAAAATCCAAATAAGTGCAAGCCCATGGCAGAGAGGGGAGCCGGAGCCCTACCTGAGGTGGATGGAGCAGGAGTGGAGTTGAGGAGCAAGAGGCAGATGTGCATGTAGAGAAGAGAGAAATCCCTGCCATGGAATAGGCTGGAAAGCACCAAAATAAGGCAGGCCAGCAGGGCAGTGCAGAACTTTCAGGAAGCAGAGCAGTCCAACAGCAGAGCTTGCGCTTGGAAGAACTGGAGGCTTGATAAAGACCTTTTTATTTGAGGTTAAGGCACAGAGGCACACTGGAGAAGCAACAGGAGACAAGAGATATCATGTCTCCATCTTTCCTAAAGCAAAAACAAACACAACACCTCCTTCATCTCCTTGGTACCTTCCCATGCAAGTGTGTGTGTTTGTTTTCTTCCAAGAACCTTGCCATTCTTACTGCCTCTCTCTGAACTTCTCTAATCCCTGGACATTGAGATCGCAACACAGATTGCCATTCAGACACACAGTCTGAAGTGCATTTATAACCAACACCCAAATCTAACTCTGACCAAAATACTATTTTCAATGGGAGCTGTGTGCAGATGTGACAAAAAAAACATGCCTCCACTGTGGGTTTTCATTGCTGATATCCATGGACCATGCACTCATTTGCAGGTCCAGACCTCCGATGCTTGGGTTAGCTTGGACAGTTGTGTTCTCATGGCTGGACTGGACTCATGTGCAAGTTTAAAAGCTTATTGCACATGTCCAACTAATCTTTGCTCTGCTAGAACAAGGTTTCTCCCCCTCCTTTGCCACCTCACAGTTCTCATGCTTGTTTTGGACTGCAAACCTGGCTCACACTTCAAGCTAAGCAGGTTGGGGTACCACACTAGCAACAGGTTTACACAGATGTTAATAGCTGTTGGGGTACCCAAGCTCCTATTTTAAAATTATCAAATTAACTTATTAGGCCTAAGAAAGATATCAGGTTTCTGATAATAAAGTGTGATTTTAGCTATACGTGATTGCTGGCATCTGAATGCATCTAATGCTGGTATCTCATGCACCAACAGCATCTCAAATTATTTGGTAGTAAATACAAGTGGGAAGTTTCCTAACAAGATGGTAGGAGGATTTTGTTATCTGGTTTTCTTCCCATGTGAAGAAAGACCAGGAGTCTAATGCATGGGGACAAAGGCAGTTTCCTACAGAACCAGAGCAGGCTTTGAAAGAGGCAGGGCGAGGGGAGCATGTTTCCACTGCACAACTGGCCATCTGTTTATAATTATGATTTATATCTTTGCCACATACTGCATGCCACTACAAATGTTCACAATCAAGACAGATCACTACATATTGATATAGCATATCACAAGTTATCAGGACATGGGACACAAGACCAGCCCATTGGGACTCTACCCACAGACAACAGGCAGAAGTTCAAGAGGAGTTTTTAAAATGTTATTTCCAATACCTGGTGTATTTATGTAACAGATTAGGATAAAGCAAAGAGAAATACATAGTCTGATCACTGATATTGTGTCACACAAATTATTTTAGGATAAATTGGGGCAGAGAGGCATTTAAAAATCCAGTTCTGGTTGCACAAAAACCATATGATCTTGCTTGTTCATAAAAGGGCCAACGAAAGATTTTAGTAGCTCTTCACTTAATTGTTTGTTCCACAGATGGCAATAACATTTATTCTGTAGTTAAAAAAGTCTCGCCTCATCATAATCAAGAAAATAAACAATGCTCCCTCCAACTTCACCCAAAACTTGGCAAGGAGAAGCACTGCTGCATTAGCACCAAGTAATCCCATATGAAATGTCTCCATCTCCCACTTTACTTTTCGCCTGTGCCAGAAATATGTTTAAAAGACCACAAAGTGGACTCTTCGTATTTCACCATGAAACATTCACAGGCAATTTTAAAGCAAATACACATGCCCTTAAGACCCCAACAATTAAAATAATCCCTTTTGAAATAAATAATAAAACCCCACCTTGTCTCCAGCCTTGCTGCAGGATGTTGCCCTAGGAGATCAGGGCCTTCCCCAAGTCCATCCTTGAAAGGCCTAGATAGGGCTGCTGAATCATTTGACAGCAAAGGGGACAAGGGCAGTCCTTGGCCATGGAACTGGGCAGCAAGCAGGACTGTTGGCTTCGCTGCCCAAAAGATCTGGGGCAAGAAGATGGAAGAGGAAGGAGCAGAAAGGCTGTATTTGATCCCAAGAGGTGCACAGAGCTGCAGGGACACCATGCCCTGTTTGCAAAAGGTGCTGGCGGCTGCTGGACAGCGCACTGAGGACCTGGGCACCTGCAGAGGGCTGCAGTGCTGCCAGGCTGGGACAGAATGGGGCTGCTGAAGGGTAAAAGCCCACAGCAAAGGTCTGGCCAGAAAGATAACTTCTGTTTTACCACACACGATCCGTGGAGTCTTCAACTTCTGCCTGGAAGTTTCCCTAAGACAGGAAACTACAGATCCTGAGCAACATCATGGGCTTTGCTAGCTTGCCTCCTGGTGTTATCCTAGAGCCGGGTGCTGCGCAGTGGAGAGGAGCACTTGGCTCCATCCACACACACCTACTCCTCCTCTGACACTGAACTCGGGACACAGTCATCTGTGAAGTGTTAGCCAAACGAACAGCAGCTCTCATTTTCCAAAAGCAGTTTCTACACAAATCTTACAGTGAAAGGATGACAACACAACATGA